>CAXIWQ010000161.1:0-35150 GCA_964036275.1 Litoditis marina
TCGATAACTAGTTGTTAGCAGAGTTATGAGTGTGTAGATAAAAAATGCGCAAATCCGTTGAACATCCGTTGGTGTTTTGCGTCCGTGCAGAGTAATGTTTTCTATATTCAAGTTCGGAGATTTTTCAAGTTAGAACTCTGCTTGAAACCAAGTTTCAAAATTTTCATGGTTTGCCAGTTACGAGTTGAACCGGAAATTGTTACGGTTTTCTAAAGCTCGTGATTAACAATTTATACTTGAAAAGTTTAAAATTGTTCAATAAAAGTGAATTTCAGAGATACGTGGTACTTTTTGCCGGACAATGCTATTGATACAAGGTGGGTTAGTCATAGTCAGTGTCCTTCAAGACGTGATAGTGTACTTTGAACAAAATTCTCTGATGTTTAGAGACATTTTGGAATGTCGAACCACTAAGTTACAGTTTGATAATGGAAAATAATTTTCAAATTCATATCATGTACGGTTGCCATTTCGTGTTACAGCGGTTGGAGTATCTAGAAAAGTTGTGTGCGCAGTGAAAGGGGCCACTCAAAATCGTTTCAACCCTTATTCACGAACATTTTATTGTATTCATTCAATGGGTCTAACTGATGAATCACATAGAAAACGCATGTGGTATAATTAGTTGAGAACATTTCACTCCAAATCATTGCAGTTCTAACCAGGAGAGAGTGGATGAGCGAAGTGCGCAACGAGATCGACTCATTCAACGGAGGGACAAACGACTGATGAGCAAGGCGAACACTGGGTAGGAAATAGTATTTCCCCGACAAAGACCGCACAAGGTCGAATCGGTTGAGCAATTGACAATTACATTCTCTCTCTGACGAGCGAGTGTGCTGGTCACAGAGACTGTTCTAACCTGTCTGCCGCCTCATGGTCTCTAGCTTCTGTAATTAGCCAATCGCAAAAAAACTGGTGCAAATGTTTCTGAGAATATCCTGCAAGCGGATGTTAATGGTTTATCAGCAGATGAAAGAGTGTGTAGATCAACGATACACAGAACGCATAATGATTTCAGTGTTATGATTTTGAACACAGTTTTTGGCAAAGACTATACAAAAAACTTCAGGCTAGACTATGGTGTCCATGTTCTATGTGCTGATATCTTCCATTACGTAATTATTTTTTGTTCAGGCTTTCCTACACCTCGCAGAACACAAAGCCGCGAGTTCGCTCCGAAGTTCGCGGTGGAGGGTACCGGTAACTCGTCATTCAAGTCCAACTTCTCTTCTCTTTTTTGTTGATTCTAGTTTGAAGCAACTATTCAAATATTGAGGAGTACTATCCCTCGGTATTGATTCTTTGCAAAGTTGATGAACCTTTCCTCTTCGTTAATACTGATTTTAGCTTGTATGCACTACTGAATGTGAATGTTCTGGCTGTTGATGGAGACTGTATGGATTTTCAACTCTTTTTGCTTGAAACTGAGAATTATATTGTTCAACATTTTGTTGCAAAATTTTTTCATGAATATGAATTATTTTTTGTTTGCCTTACCGTATGAGTTTGGGTTTTCGAAGATCAAGTGGTGTTGCTCAATACCGCTGTGTTTGTAGTTTGATCCCGCTGTTTTCGGTCGATGTTCGTGAATTTTGGTGTGCATCGAGCATAGAATTCGATTCCGGAAATCAGGGAGCGTGTGAAACTACGACTCGGTCACTGCATCTACAACCTCACAGTTAAAGGGACGTACCTCTATAATGTGCAATGTAGGTAATTTTTGAAAAATTTAAAAGTCATTAATTCTGTTTTGAGATGAAAGTTCATACCTTACGTACAGAGAGTTCAACAAACCACACTATTGCGGAGCAAACTAGAAGCCAACATGATTTGGGTTACTGTAATGCAGCGATCCTCAATCTATCACTGCTTTGTAGTTTTTATGATATTTACAAATCTTTCTTCACAGATTTCATAATAGTAATTTTGGCCATGTTTTGAATATGGTTTTGTAATTTTGTAGGCATTTTGAAAATTTTGTACGTAGGTGAACTCGGCGGTGTATGTACGTGCGCGTGGTCGCGCCGCATTTTTGAGAACACGGAGCAAGACAGGAAGTTGACACCTATAGGAATGATTTTGGTGTTTTAATGTGAACAATATCAACTAATCAGCTCAAACTTCCAAATTAAAGAGGAACGGTCCCTTTAAATCGCGGAACTTGAAGTGCACTCGAAACTCCAGACTCGATTTCTCCATTTGACTAACAACCCTTCTATTCATCCTCACAGTTAAAAATGAAATCAAAATGTAAACAGTACATTCTTGCGTGACTTTCTATTGTGGTTTTGACGAGAAAACCGAAAATTCCATTTCCTCATTTTTACTCGTACTCGCCTGACAGGTGGTCGGCTTTCTGATGCGTACGTTCTATGAGTTATTTTACTGGTAGTGTTGCTTTAGGGAGGTTGAAAAGTTTGTACTGTGTAATGCATGTACTCAGCACTTGTGATAACAATTACAACCCTATTTGCCTGTTTCCTTGTAGTAAGTCATAGATTTCTCTCGTTCACTCTTGTAAAGTAAACCTACTTGTCGTCTCTTCTTAGTATGGTACAGGATGCACACACTGGATATAATTTGTTCGAAACATAAGTTGGTATCTAATAACCTTAACCACTATCTATGTTCATGAGAGAAGTGACTGAATAGTGTTTTTTTCAGAAGATGAACCGAATGAAGTGAGTTCCAGCTCATGCAACACCAATTCCATTATCTCCGGTATCAGCTCTCTAACTTTTATCTTTCCACTCGAAAAGATCAGCCTGTTGCTCACCATTCAATGAAGCTAACTTAATATGAAAACTCTTTAAACGGTAAGTTAGTTAGGCGCTTACTGATCATAGTTCATTTCCACAATGTTCTGAAGAAAATGTAGTGTAACTTCGTCAATGAGTTTATAAGGCAAACCTTAATTCTGATTCAGTTGAACTTTCTCATTTCTTTTTAGTTTTCTGAGCACGGAAGTTATTCCGCAAGTCTGATTGGGAATCTACTATAAGACAAACACTAGTGAAAAGTGGTGAATCGTGAAATAAGCGTCGGATTATTCGTTACCGTGTGATTCAAGGTATAAAAGGTATTTTTATTCGAGAAGAATCAACTAACTTTCTTAATATCAGATTGAGAGACCGGAGGGTGCTGTCGGCGTAGAAGGGTCGGAAGAAGAGTTTGTCGTCTATTGGAGGAAGTTAGACGCGGAAGACCGATTTTGGAACGAGAACAGGCGAGTTGGGTCCTCAGAGAAGGCTGCTGTCCTATCCCGTAGTGTTTGTAGTAACATCCCAGTGGAACTTGAAATTTTCGAAAAGTTTCATGAAACCATTTTCAACCGCACTGTAACCAACATGATCTGTACTGAATTCTGTTTCAATTTCATCCAAAATTGGCAGGATTGAAGATCATATAGCGATGTTTTTGGCCAGTTCAACCAGTTTTCCTCCACTCAAAAAGTGGAGAAAAACTGTCGCATGTAGTAAATAGTAATATATGTTGGAATACTTACAGGAACATCAAATCGAGGTTTGTAGTGAGGAAAAGATCGCACGGCTGCCAATTGTTCAGGTTAGATATTTAGAGAAAGATCAATTGAAACGTTTCACAATTTTTCTTAAAAATGAAAAAAATCATCTCGTTCTGCCTCTCTCGATTTGCGCAATCTGTCTATTCTGCGAGCAATATAGTCTCGCTCATGGAAAGGCGGGAGGGTACTGTAAATCTCACTTTTAGCTGTGCAAGCACGCATGTATTCGATTTCAAGGCTCACTGGTTACGTTCTCTAGTAGCGCAGTGGTTTCCACCCGGATACAAATCTTTTGCTTGTAGGTTTGATTCCGACACTTGTAAACTTGTAGTGAGAAACAGAAATTTATAAATTTGGCACCCACTATACACGTCATAGAAAATTGCATCAGTTTCGTGTGTTGTAATGTTCAATCGTTTTCAGATGAATCAAGCGGATGTTACTGGAAAAACGAAGTGTACAATCTGCTTTGAAATATTTGTGTTGGGTCAGTTTCTGTTTTCTTTTCCACAATTTTACATCTTATACGTTGTCAAGTGAAAGGGTTCCGCTGTGTATACTGTGTCTATACAACATGATATATCGACTTGACAAATATCTAAATAAACCTCGCATCAGTTACCTGATTCCACTCTCCTTTTTTTGTCTTTTTTCTCTCTATTCTTCTCTTTCCCTCTCTATATTTTTATTCACTGACAGAAGTAAGAGAAAGAGAACCTGACTGAATTCAATCATTTTCAGGAGAAAATGTCGCCGAAATGAACTGCCACCACATCTTTCAACATGGCTGTCTTGCTCCATGGTTGCGACGCTCCACCTCCTGTCCGTTGTGCAGGTTCGGTCGTTTTTTGTCGTTGCATTCGCAGAATAAACAAACTTGAAATTCATCGGTGCGCTGCCCCGTTTTCTTTGTCAACGGAGGGAACTATGTGGAAAACGTTTCACTCGAAGCAAGAGAATACATAGTTGTACCCGCCCGCGGTGTTTGTAGTGTGGTCCCGTTGCTTTCTTTAGGTTAGAATTCAAAAACTAGCGTTTATCGAGATCAAACTATATTATTTGCACCATTCCTACTGAGACTCCTACAGTAACCTTACAAACTTTCCGAAGACTGTTGTGAAGCTGAAAATGTAGTTCATGGAAAATGCTCTCGTATATTTACTCTACCTGAGAAGGAGAATGAGGTACGAAAATCCTCAACTTCTCCGATCAGAAGTAAGTGAGCAAAACGGCTTGGAAGCTTCGAAATCCTACTGTAGGAGTCTCAGTAGAAATGGAAAACACTATGGATTCTCGTCGAAATGAAGCTCTGTGGAGTTGAAACTCTTACACCGCGTTCTCTGAAATGTTTTTCTCTGACATGTTCATTCTGCAGTTCAAATCATGCAACGACTGTTTCTTCACGGCTTAATACACCTCAAAATGGTTTGCAAAATGAACGTAATTTAGTTTTGCTATACATGACTGTTTGCCAGTCCTGCTGTGCTTTCAGACGAAAAAAGCGGAGAAAAGCCAAATAGAACTTTTTGTAACAGTTCCTTTTCAGGTCTCTTGTCAACCCGAGTGAATGGCCCGAAATCCCCACAGCTGAACCCGAACATGTACGTTTATGTAAATTTTGTATTTCATGGAGCGGTGTATCTCTCTCTCTCTATTTCTCTCTCTCTCTCTCTCTCTCTCTCCCTCTCTCTCTATTTCTCTCTCTCTCTCTCTCTCTCCCTCTCTCTCTCCATTTCTCTCTATATCTATCTCTCTCTCTCTCTCTCTCTCTTTCTCTCTCTCTCCATTTCTCTCTATATCTATCTGTCTACCCCACTGTGTTTATAGAATCGAATAGATTCATTCACGATTCAATACGTGATGTGGCACTCCGAGTGGAAAAATCGAAGAAATTTTTTTAGATTATGAAAAGGGTATTGGGACCCTGTTACGCGCACGTAATGATCCAAAAGGTTTTGGTAGAAATTCTCGAGCTGTGGGATGAAGTAGGAGCAAACTAAAACAAAAAGTTCTTGACTTGTTTTGAAAAGCGTCGATTTTCCAGGAAACTTCTCTCACCCCAGATGAGGTAACCGACCACACTGACTGAACAGTATGGAATACCAAAATCAACAAACAAAACAAATGACTAGATATTTGCAAATAAATCTAACTAACTCATTATTGTTCAATTGTTGTTCACTAAATCACGTGTATGTGTCAATCAAACTGGCTCCAGTCTTTTCTTTGGGTGGAATCCATTCGCAAGAGAACGGGAAGTTATGAGCAAAATACAGAACAACACAATACATAACTTATCTGATTCCCTACGTTTAGATTTCACTTTTCGAGATCACCGCTCCTTTAGTGCAAATTCTTTGTAGAAGTTAAATTTGAAGTCCGATTTAGAAAACAGGTCTAGAACGTGTTATCGTGTCTGGTCTACGTGTTTTCCGTTTTTTCGGAAAATTTCTGAGAATAGGTCAAACTCGAAGGATAGAAAATGCTAACACGACAACATTTCAGGATTCACAAATCGAAGTTTTATTCTCAAAATATACCATTCTAATGATTTTAAGCATTATTTTTTTAAAAATAACATTGCGTTCGCCATTAACAAAGTTAACCGAATGCGGGGTATATTGTATCACTCCTCTCCGGTTACCTGGATAGCTAACCGGAACGCACTCTCAAACGGTGAACCGGTTACTTTTTAGTTCAACCTACAACTTGGTTCTTGGTGTTTGTTCATAAGATACCCGGATTGTACTTTTTGGTTACTTTCCGCTAGCCTACTTGGATAATCAGAGGCCGTATGCATGAAACACCGCGGGCCAATTCACTGGAGAACCAGGTCCTTCCCGAACCGAATCGCGAACCAGTCACTGGAGAACCGAACCGAACCCACCGAACCGTTGTTTGGAACCGACCGGTTCTCCAGTGAATGCTTCGAACCGAACCGGGATAGACTCATTCTACCTTGTCTACGACTTGCTTGTTTAACGTATGATCAATGTCGGTTCGGTTCGAAGCATTCTCTGGAGAACCGGTCGGTTCAAAAGTCGGTTCGGTTCAGTTGGTTCGGTTCTCCAGTGACCGGTTCGCGGTTTGCTTCGGGAAGGACCCGGTTCTCTAGTGAATTCGCCAACACCGCCGGCTATCCCGAGCTATTTCCCGGCCAATGTGAGAAACGGACGAACTCGCCCAAGACTAGATACAAATTGACAAATATGATGGAACTACCGCTAACTTATTCAGAATTTGACTAATCTAATCTAATCTAATCTGCGCAGCGCTCCGCGCTGCGCCCGATTACGACGAACTAGGTTCATATAAAAATTAAATGGCCTAATGACATAAGAAAGAGATATGAACATGAACATGGACGTGAAAGAGGCCAATCTGGAAAATAAACATATACTCATATGCCATACAGAGCAAAATTTGGGTAAATTCATAGGATGACCTTGAAGGATGACCCGCAAATTCTAGATTTCCGTACATTTACATAGCAAATGTTTTGATTGAAATGAACAGTTTAAGTGCAAATTATTACTTACCACCCGATATTTGAAAAACACAGTAGAAATTCAATCAAACCGATCAAAACAGACAAATCTGTTTGGTGTCTTAGATTCTTGGAAATTCTCCAATCATAACATTATATAAAGACGGCTGACTCCCCCTGAAATGAACCTGAAACTTCAATTAAACAAATGATTAGATTCACAACAAACTAAAACTTTACTTGTAAATTCGAAACCTTGCAAATATCAATTTCTGAAAGTCGTTTCTTGAATGACCTGAGCGATTTTAACCTAAGAATCGTACTATCGTGATTAGATAACATGTTTAACCACCTGGCTGTGCGTAATGCAAACGAATAATGCCTCTGATTTACCTTTGTATTTTCAACATGAAACGAATGACTACCTCTTCTACCATTGTGAAACCGATACTTGTATACTGAAGGGAATTTGAGAATACATGCTCCATTAATGATTCTAAATGCCAAATTAAGATCAAATATAACTCTTCTGAATGCCAAACTATGTAAACCCAGCTTTTTGCATCTGACTTGGTACGATGGTAGTTCGAATGGATAATTTGGGTTTGGGAAACATCTGTAATACACTACTGTGGTGAATAATTCTTGCACCTTTCCTATCTTCTTCGACTCCAACATCAAGAATGGGCTCCATATCTGACACCCAAACTCTACGATTGGAAGGACATATGTGTTGTAACACCTCAACAAGATTTCGCTGTTTTTCACAGTTACTGTGCGCAGTAGTAGAGATAATTGGCACATGGCCTTTTTGTAACGCATATCAATGTTTGCGATCAGACTACAAAGTGCAAGACAGTTTGAGACAAACATAGGTCAGGCAGACAATGGTCCGAGACACGAACCGCAACAAATAAGAAGAACTCCCTGTTCTCAGATCCGTTTTCTATTTGTTTCTCCATGTTCTTGGACTTTCGTGTTTTTAGATTTTTGTATTTTTAGAATTTCGTGATTTAGGCGTTCATTGTCAGAATTTCATTCATGTTTACTCCATGTCTCTCCTGATTTCCTTACAAATCTTTCTATGATCCATAAAGACATGAATAATTTACTTTTTAGATGAAAGAAGAGTGCCTGAAGACAAATCCTTGAATTGCTCTGGAGTAGAGGCGAAACGTACCATTTCATTGCTTCTCTTCGTTCTAGTTTGTTCAAGTCTCTATAACGAAATGAGCTTCTTTATTGTTTGCTAAAAAGATTTTTGTTTCAGAATCTTCGAGAAGAATGGTTGGCTTGGAAGCCTACTCGTTCTACATGTGTTTTCTGGCGGTTCTGGCCGCACTTTCGAATTTTCGAGTGATTAGGGTGGTCCTAAAGAAACCATTCACCGATTCTCCCGAATTCGATGTTATAATTCTCTACCAAACTGCTTTCGCCATTTATCAACTGTTTCTATGGCTTCTTCTATGTCCAAGGTAAATTGATTAAACTCTTCGTTTTGGTTTATTCCGATACACGCCATATTATCTCGATTGGGCCACTGAATAGAACGAACTCTGGACCTTGAAGAAAGTTTTGATATCTTTGTGTTATGGAGTGCCACATATACCAATGTGGAAAGACGCGTGTTCAATCGCGAATAAACATTCTATTCTATTCTACCTGACTCAGGAAAGTGCGCGTATCCTGTGCAGATTGAATTCGTGTCCAACACTAATTATCCCAAGTCGGCGTATCCTGAGGATAACTACAGTTTTTTCCGCATAGTTTATGGGTGATGAAACTGTGTCAATAAAGCCATGTTTTGTGAAGGATCCCACATTTTCCATGTGAATTCGATAAATTCGATGAATTCATACATAAGAAAACGTACTTTTTCTTTTCTTTTTTTCCTTACTCTGACTGGTGCTCAAAGTCTGTCGTGCTGGGAAGCTGCTCGCTCAATGACGATGAGTGTCTGACATTTGGCTGATCAACGATATTAACCAAAGAGAAAAGCAACCATAAATAAACAGGCGACATTTTCGGTTTTCTTTAATTGTCGACCAACTACAGACCGATGTTTCAGAGCAGTGTTTGTTGATGGATATTTTGGTGTCGCATTCGATGGTGTCGCCCACTATTTTGGCTTTCCACGAGTATTTTAGTAAGTACACTCGAACACGTATATCTGCCGGGAATATTTCATTCACATCTCTCCGTCGAAAGTTGGGGGACGAGTTTTCAATTCCAATGTTTACTCCTAAAGCACTTTTTCTGCTCTTCTCTTTCTCAGTCTTCAGTGGGCGATCGATTTTTTTAACTTTCCATCAATTTTTTGCACGAAGGTGGGAGGGAAATTACTTCCGAAGTCTAGCTGGGAATGGCCAGAAGTATACATCGATTACGCCTTTTTTTTGGAATGTTCACTTGATTTTGCGTTCCTGGTTTTTGTTCGATTCTGGTACTCGTTTTTTACTATAACTCATTGGTGGTTTTTCTTATGTTTCAGTTTCGCTTTTCTGGTGTTTCTATCGACCAATAACGTTATGACAACTGCTGTTTCGCTCTACCATCGTCTCCTGTTTATAGAGGGCAGGAAACTCCCCGTCAAAAAAGTGCTCATGATTTTGGCAATCTGTTCAGTGCCTTCCTTAGTGGTTACGGTGAGTCCGCTCGGAATTGTCGACTAGTATTTTGCCTACAAACTGTTTGATACTGTCACTGTCGTCCACCACTGTTCAAGTTACAATTTGACCGTGTGCCAAAGACAATCAAAGTTTCAAAGTAAGATTTGTCCTAAAAAGTTTGAAAAACTAGGTGACCATTCTTGCTACGGAATGTTAACCAGACTATTTTGTACCAAAAGCCTTCCTCTATGAAAACCGTTTGTCCGAAGTTTTTTTCGGCAATTCGCCAAAGTCTCAGTGAAAATGAAAAGAACCATGGCGCGTTACGGGAAAATTGTACCTTTTTCCAACTCTCTCTCCATTTAGTTAATTGGAGTGCAACATCTCGGATATTAAGTGGTAACTGATGTGTTTAGTCGCGAATGAACCATTCTAGTCTCAACTTCAGCTCGAAATATTCATTTTTAGGTGCTTTTGATGCTCACCGGGGATTGGAAAGATTTCACAATTCAATCTAAAAATGACACGCTCATGGGGTACAAATTGACCACGCCAAGAGGACAAATTGTAATGAGTGAGGTTTGCATTTTTTCCAATATAATAAGCCTAGTTAGACACAGACTACAACTGCGTTGTAGTTTGAACTTATGAACTTTCATCGAGCTGCGGTCTATTTTCTCCATCTCTTTCTCCATCTTTTTCTCTCTCAATTGAGAGTTGGAATTGGAACTGAGAAGGATTAAAAACCAATTTCCAGAAAATGGATTGAACTGGTGTTTGTGTGGAACCAAATCATAGGAAGTGAACTGAAAATAACTGGTTTTATTGAGAGAGAATTGGGATTAAATTGAATTGATTTTTCTTGAAAATCGTTGAAAAATTGTAATGGGTGCGGAATTGAATTGGAATTGAAACTCGGAACGTGTTGAAATTATCATTCTTGTGTGTTTGTTGTGAAAAGTAACAGAAAAAATGCCTTAAGACTAGAAATTGGAATTGAGTTTTCGAGAAATGGTGGCAATTGGGTGGAATTGGAATTGAATTTGTTCTCGAAATTGGTTGAAAGAGACCGAAACATAACTCTAAATGTCAGAAAGCTGCTGTTTCCTATTTCTAATTAGACTCGTTGCGTGTCGCGCAGCATGGTCATGTGAATGTCACTTGGACTAGTCGAACAAATAAACGAGTTATTTGTGCTCTCTAATCTCAATACAGTTCAAAGCAGCCCCAAGGAAAACATTTGCTCAAGTCGTGTTCCGGTCTCCTTCAACCACTCTAGTCGCTGTTCAGGTGTGACCGCGGCAATTCCCGTGGCCGTGTTCATTTTCGCAATGTACGTGAGCTGGAAAGCGAACCGACTGCTGTCCAGTCAGAACAGGATCGCCATCAAGGCCATGGAAAAGATGCGGACCACACTTTGGAAGGTATGATTGCTAGAAGTTGTCAGCTGGTCATTTCGATCTGCGTCTCGTGAAAAGTACGCTATTTCTCTTCTCATAGCACCCACCCCTCGCGAAATAGTGAGGGAAGCAAGAGACGCAGGATGACATGGAGGTCCCGGGATGTTCTGAGGTGCGTGCTGTGGTTCTCAGCATTCCTACTGCGATCCCCAGTATACAGTCTAACTTCTTGTGGTTTTTTGTAATTGGGAACCAGAATAGAATGCAAGAAAATTGAATCCGCTCGACAACATGTACTTGCTGGAAACTCACTGAAAGTTTTTTAATTAGACTGTTGCAGTCTCAGTAGGATTGAAAAGAGCACATAGTTCGCAAGTTTGTCTTTAAATCTAGTGGAAGGCGAACTAAGTAAGCATTTAGGGGTCGTTGATAATCGGTCAGCAGTGGAGAGAGAGAGTGTATAGTCTATTTAGTTTCGAACTGGACTCCGTTTACTGTATGAAAACAGGGGCAGAGCTTATATCTCGACAACTATTTGAACACTCTAGGCAATGATTCCGTGTTTTCAAAATATTAACAGCTTGGGATCGAACCTGCGGCGATAAACAGCCGTCTGTCCGAAACCAGCGCCTCAGACCACTCGGCCATTTGGGCTCGTTGGAAGCGCGGCGGTGGAACGGCCCATATACGGCGATCACGAGAGTTTCAGTGTGTGCAAAAAGTTAATTAAGTTCCTAATGAAAACCTGAGTAGATCTGATAAATGAGATTGATGAAAAACATATAAGACGCAGCTAAATAAAAATATTTTGAAAACCGCTTATTTCAGAAACTTGCACATGAAGGGAGGAAATGGTTCCATAATTTTTCCTAATCCAGTGAATCAAGCCTCTACTGAGTAACATTTCACTGTATGGGCTCCCCCAGCATTTTATACCCGATTCGCATTTTGTATCTTGACAAAGTGTCCAGCCCGTGTTCCCCTCCGTGCAAGCGCACTTTGTACACGAATAAAGTGTGACTGTTGGTTCTAACGTTTACCAAAATATTGCAAGTGGGTCTCTGTTACTAAAAATTTTATTCAAATCAGTTAGAGAGGGGCTATGTTGACTAATGAAGTTATTATCTAGTTAATGTACATATTTTCAAACTATTCCACATCAAAACAGCACTAATTGTGAGAATTTTGAAATTCCTGCACTAAATTAGACAATTTCACATTAAAATACATTGGATTAAATAGTGTTTTTATCTATTTGAGTTTAAATCCGCTTATTTTCATTTCAAAAGTGCTAAATTACTGTTTTAATTAATGCACGCGCACGTAAGAAGGAGGCAGGCGCGGGCGAGGCAGGGCACCGCGCGCCTCTGCCATCGATCGATAATCGAATCTTTTCGAAACTGTCTGGCGCCCCGCCTTTCATTTAGCCGCCGCTACTCGCCCCAAATGACGGCCACCACGCTGTCCCCTACCCACTGAATGCGCTAGTTTAAGAACTAAAAGAACTGACTTAATAAAGTTTGAATGACTTCTATCTCTTACACAATGGTAATTTACTCGGTACTAGGTTTTTTGAGAAAGTCTGACTGGAAACTAAACAATTGTGGTATTGTACGAGTAAAACTAATATAACAATAGAAAAAGAATTCAGTATGAATAGAAAATATGCATAATTATTCTATTGAAAATCAGTGCCGAAAAACTATGTCTGTTATATGGGAATCACCAAATTACTATTAATTGAAACATCATAGAAATTCAACAACCTCTGAATTAGGAAAAATGTTGAACAGTTTTCTAGAATCATTAATTTTACTGATATAATGTGTTTAACGTGCTTTTGAAATATAAATTCTATTTTGAAGCATTATTTTGTGGTTGAATGGTTAAATTAGGATGGGACCCCCCGCCGACAGTTTGTCACTTGACAAACTGTTGGTTCACTCGAACCGACAGTTTGTACGATGACAGACTGATAATTCTTCCACATAAATCGCAGTTGGAGCGCGTTTTTGGGAAATAGAGTGTTACTGAGTAAGAAAAGTGGATGGGTATGAGATCGTCACTTGGTGTGCAAGTTTCTGAAATAAGCGGTTTTCAAAATATTTTTATTTGGCTACGTCTTATATCCTCTCACACGAATACTTCGAAATGGGCAACATAAATAAAGGGTAATTGTATGCGTATGTTGAATTTTTATTTGGCTGTTTGAAAGAACATCGATTTTGCTCTGGTCTGGCAAAATGCCCAGCCGGCGCTCTACACACGCAACGCGAGAGGTGGCTTGGATGCAACAATTTGATGGATACAAGTCCAGACTAAGGCTAAAACAAACTGACTATAAATTAAATATGCGAGCCACTTAGTCGACGACTCTTGTAGTGACGAGAGAGTTTACAGGTCAGAGAGACCCAGACTGTATCAGCCTCTCCGCAGCCCGATTGACCGGAATTTTATCGTTTTGTAGCTGGATGATGACAAAATTTGCGATGTTTCAGGCATTCATCGTTCAAGCTGCCATTCCTTTCATTGCCGGATTGGCCATACTCTCTTGGTATCTGGAACAAATGAAAGTGAGTTGCATGTCCTTGGTTACTAATACCGTGGAACTATAGGGCCTTACGTTAGAGCCTTACGTTTGGACCCTTAAACACGTTGTCAGTTTGCACATTTCCCACTGGACTTGGGCAGCTTGGCAATCAAATTTCAAGGCAGTTTTTGAAAAACTCCAAATCAATAAAAATTCATGTGAAAGGTTCTTCCCTTTTGTTATAATTCGTACTTCAGAAAAACTCTCTGTAAGTTATATGTTTTCTCTAAATAACAGTCTTTCAAAGTTTTGGGCATGCTTCCATCGAGTAAAGTTGGGAAATGCACTATACCACCGTAAAACTACTTGATTTATCCAAAAGTCTTACCGTTGTCTATAATAAATCCATTGTGGGGGGTTACAAGTGGATGATAAGATTTTTCTGAATGTGAGAGAAGATGGAGAACTGCTTTTCGAAAAAAAAAAACCATTCTACTCTTCTTTGCGGTGTGAACTAAAAAAAGTAAATTGTGCATGGGCTCTCCACTCATTGGATGGGTGGAAGTTCGATGTGGAGACAGATAAAGGAAGAGATAGAGAGAAAGAGAGAGAGAGAGAGAGAAAGGGAGAGGCAGAGGGAGAGAGAAGAACAGTTGATCCTCCTCTTTCCAGTTCATCCGAGATTCCCTGCTGTTCGAGTACCTCCTTTTCGGAGTCGGACCACCGCTTCTCCACCTCCAGGCCCTGATAACTCCTCGGTCGATTGGTCGTTACAGACCTGTTTCCATTATTGCCCCCTTTCTCTTCATCTTTTTTCTCGATTGTGCTTTTTCGATAACGATCAATGGTCTTTATTTCACTTTTCTGATTGGATTATTATCGTTATGTTTTTTAGAACGTCCATAGTTTGCAATATAGCTGTTTTCAAAGTTGTTCTTGATCACCCTTTGTATCGGGAAAGCCTATTTGAATACTTTAGTAGTTGCTCTTTTCGATGACATTTGAATAATGTAACGAATGATTAGTTTATTGCTTCTTATGTGGCTAATGCACTCACTGGGTATTAAAATGGTTATATGCCTCAATCTTTTCCCCTGTACAAGTGAGTCTTTCTTCTCTGCTCAACATTCATCTCGCCAGTCTTCTGCTGTGTCTGTCAAATATCAGGTTTACATTGTTGTCATTATCATGTAATAAATATCTGGTTAAGAGATAATTCTTTCTCGTTGTTTTCGGTTGTTCCCCATTCATTTAACCGGAATTCGGTAGTTTTTGTTTCAGAGATAGTCCCAATTGACGTAACTTAAATGATAAAAATTGAATGTACCTCGAGAGATGGAGGAACACGAATGAACAAATATCGATTTCATGGTGTACCGGATCGAAAAGGTCACGTGCCCAGATCTAGAACTTTATAGCAACAACCAAGTCTTTGGTGTACTTTGATCTCTGTGCTTACCATGGTTGCGATGTTTGTGTGCTGATCGTGTGTGGTCCTATTTAGTACTTTCCAGCTCAAATATCCGGTTAAGCCATTTGAGTAGGCATTTTATTCATCAAATTCTGAATACGTCAACGGTATTTGCATCACATTTGCAATAATTTTATAAGTATCTTGGAACGTGCTCGAAACGGAATCTGAACCAGTTAGCTGCAGCTATTTCAGTATCTTTGGCGGTCAGGACGACAATTTATACATTAAATGACAATAAATCATGCTTGTCTGCTTGAGAGTATGCATACGGGTCTCACTAAACTAGAATTATTTGCTTATGTACAAAACTACCGATTGATCTCAGATAAGAAAAACACCGTATCCTCTCACAATTGCAATAAAATAATTCATGCCACTTTATATTTGAAATATTCTGCACTACTTTTCGAAGTCCACTAACCAACGACCGAGTCGTTCTCTGCTTTCGAGTGAATTGTTGCCAAGTGGGCTCCGAGTTTTTTGCAGGCAGCCGAAGCTTGAGAGTACGTCGCCTTTAGGAAATTCTGAACATTTTTTATATTTAAAGTAATTTACTCACTGACAAGAAAGACTCGGAACTCTATTACAACAAATTGGCGTTATTGAAACGATTGCATTTTCTGTCTAAACACTGTATAGATGACATTTCACCAACGCTTTTGTGGTTTTTCGTGATATAGTTAGCTACAAAGAGGTGAACTTTGAAATATGAGTACCAGCTAACCTTGTAACATGAATTGGTTTCCTCGAAATAGGTCCAGCGAGTAGGGCAAGCTATAAAAGTTTTGTGAAATACTGAGAAGATAGGAACAACTTACTGAGAAAACGACAATGTTCATGAGAAAACGAAAATGTTCGTTACCAGGTAATTTTTTCTCGTTTTCGTTTTAGAAAAAACGAAAATGAGAAAAAACTTTGATTCATATGAAAATGTTATGTTTTCATGTTTTCAAGCAAACAAATTTATGGAGCTTGATCTGAGTTGTCGTGTTATAAGGGAATATAGCACTGTTCACGATTTACGCAAAAGGAGAACAAAAAACACTGATCAAAATAAAAACGCCCAAGAACGAATATAAAAGAATTCTGGTTAGATCCCTTGAGTCCTCAGTAAATTGCTTGATTTTGGGTACTTTCACTAGCAACACAATGTTAGTTCCCGAAACCTGTCATAGAACGTATAAAGATCACACGTGCTGGAAAGGCGGCAATACTTCTCTTTGCCAAACTAAGTTCACGTAAGATTTTAATCACGTGTACTTTTTTCAATGAAGATTTGTTTTCAAATATTACTCTTCCTACCGAATTGTGGTCTGTTGGAGACAGCCGGGACTGTCAGGTTTAGTTTGTAGTTTGATGTGGATGGGGTGAAGTCGGGATGGTCACAAATAGAGGAGGGAGGGGGGGGGGGCTCAAACTTCTTACGTTACACGTGAAGGTCTGAGAGGATTCCAGGGAAACCACCAAAGACAAGATAGCAATCTTCATTCTGAAAGATGTGCACATCATGTGACAGTCCCATGTTTGTGTCTCAGGCTGCGGTCATACTTTTTACGACAGCGTATTACGCTCGCGTAAAAAGTATGGCTCGGGCATTAGAGAACGACCTTCTCAGATTCGGGTGATTAATGTTATTGACTTCAGCTTAGGAATGAGAAGGCGCCTGATGTTTGACCTAGGAAACTGGCCTCTATGCCTCTATGCCAGAATATTAGAATTTACTTGTGCAACCAGTTCTCTCTTTTATAAAAGGAAACAAGTTGAGAGCAGATATACAACTTTCTTTCTACTGCTTTTTATATGGATCGGTTTGTTGAATCAACTGACCATCCTAGAGCATTAGATGATAAACAAGTTTGTTCAGTTGCGACCAACAATTGAATTAACGCCCACAACACCTTTTGCAACTGAGAACAGTTCTCGGAAATCGTGCTAGCCACTCGCCCACAGCGCAAGATATGAGGGCCGATCCTACAATTTTTTCGAGTCTTTACGGTAACCTGAGCTGCTTGTTAGCGCTGTTGCCTATTACCTGAGTAGGTAAGCGAGAAGTAAGCGAAATCTAAAATCCGGTTGTCAATGAAGCTAACACAGCAAGTTTCAGGTTAAATTTCAGGTCAAAAAGTAACCGGTTTATCGTTTGAGAGTTATTTTCGGTCACCTACCCAAGTAACCGAACACAAAGGTCGTGTTACAAAAAAACCGGTTGAATATAGATTTCAGCAGGTTTGAGAGAGGTTTGCTCGCATTGCAAAAACTATATGCATATATGCACAGATATGCAATTCGCTCAACATCTTAAGCTTGAATATATTTCTGTCAGGCGAAATTGATGCGAGAGATACATTATCATTTGAATGTGATTTGCAATGGGCAACCGCTTTTGTCCGAGCTCCGAAGAGGATGGACAACTGGCGGTGTAGCAATCCCTCAATAATCTCATGAGATACCTCATGAGCTATTTGAGCCTCTCATGAGATTCTATTGATTTCCACAAAACGCATTGAGCGGTCACGTAGCTCATGAGCAGCTCATGAGCTACTTCATGAGAAACTGATATGAACTTCTCATGAGTTCGAAGGAATTGCTACGCCGCCTGATGAGTGCTCGGTGAGGTTTGTTGTGTAGCGATACACATTGAGTGATGTAGTCCACATATCAATTATTGAGATGTTTATAGACAATCCAGTACATGTACGTAATTATCTTCTGTTCTCTACGATTCACAAGATGGCAAGGCTGTAAATAGTGAAAGCGAGGTGGGAAAATGAACGTTGTACGTTTCTCCGATGACTAAGATAATGCTCAGTAGTATGTGTGTTGATACGACTGAACCACCTCAGAAGTCGTATTGGGCCGTAGTTTGATCTACTAACACATGGGACCCAAACTTCCTGACACCACAATTATCACTTTTATGGAAGAGGGATAGACTATTACAAACGTGCGCAGTGATATTTACAGTTTATGATTTCTATACAACCCGTTCATGTCTTATTAAACGGGTAATGTTCAAATGTTTAATACACAGTGAATTTTACAATAGACATAGTGTTTCTAGAGCATTCGTTCTTACTAAGGTCTTTATGAGTTCTGTTGGCTGAGTTGAGCCAATCGATGTGCGTCCAGTCTTTTTCTTCTAATTTACAATACTCTTATCAGTGGAACTCCCTATCTGCACTTCATCTTATAGCAGGAACGGTTACACTGAAGCATCATTTTGCTAAACACGTTGCATATATCGGAGCTAGAAAATATTCCTAGAATGCATCCGTTTAATCTCTCACATGTTTGTTATATCATGAATAAAGGCCGTGCTTCACGAAATTTCTACACGAAACTATTTCATTTTATTGAGCAATATGACTTGGTGAGATAGATTTTCTGCAACGTATTTCAAGTTAATCAACTTTCCTCCCGTTAACACTGATTTTAGCTTGTATGCACCACTGAATTTGATCATGTCCGGTTGTAGAAGAATAATTTGTGTCACTTTTTGCCAGAAAATATGAGTTATATTGTTTGACATTCCGTTGTATGATTTTTCTTTCATGAATATAAAGCTTTTCTTAGGGATACCTGCATTGTGTCTCTGCTAAGCAGCTAAGCAGCAAACCAAAACGATGCATGTCTTTATGTGGATGTGTTTGTAGTTTGATCTGCCGATTTTCTTGAATCATAGGGGTATATTGTACAATTGCCCCCACCCATTGGGGGGGGGGGTGATTGTACAACTTCCTTCTTTACTGCAGGTTTGGATTGAGTGGGGGGGGGAGGATTGTTTAACAGGTCCGGGGTCTAATTGTACAATTTCCCCAAATACTGTTTGCATAGAGTTCAATTTACAAATACATTCAATTCATTCAAGTTGGTATATGGCAGAAAATTTCTTGGTTTTTATTCAAGTTTAGTCAGTTGGGTGTTCGCAAAATCTAAGAAAGTATAATGATTTTCGTTGGTCTTCTTTGCAAAAAAAATGAATCTAAAATTAACTGAAGGTGTGATAAAATAATGAACTTAGAAACAAAGTAATCGCGCGCAGCGCGAAGCGCTGTGCGAGATTTGTCTTTGGTCCGGCTAATGCGTGCTTTCATTTATTTAGTTCACTCTCGAAAAGGTCCAATTGTGCAAATCGAAACTTTTTATGATTTGTTGATATTTCATGGCCTATTTACAAGCTATGTTGAAAATTTGAACGAAATTGATTAAGTTTAAGCCGAGTTATGACGTTATGCGCTTCATGCAGACCGCCAACTTCCGCCGTGTGTGTGTGTGTGTGTGTGTGTGTGTGTGTGTGTGTGTGTGTGTGTGTGTGTGTGTGTGTGTGTGTGTGTGTGTGTGTGTGTGTGTGTGTGTGTGTGTGTGTGTGTGTGTGTGTGTGTGTGTGTGTGTGTGTGTGTGTGTGTGTGTGTGTGTGTGTGTGTGTGTGTGTGTGTGTGTGTGTGTGTGTGTGTGTGTGTGTGTGTGTGTGTGTGTGTGTGTGTGTGTGTGTGTGTGTGTGTGTGTGTGTGTGTGTGTGTGTGTGTGTGTGTGTGTGTGTGTGTGTGTGTGTGTGTGTGTGTGTGTGTGTGTGTGTGTGTGTGTGTGTGTGTGTGTGTGTGTGTGTGTGTGTGTGTGTGTGTGTGTGTGTGTGTGTGTGTGTGTGTGTGTGTGTGTGTGTGTGTGTGTGTGTGTGTGTGTGTGTGTGTGTGTGTGTGTGTGTGTGTGTGTGTGTGTGTGTGTGTGTGTGTGTGTGTGTGTGTGTGTGTGTGTGTGTGTGTGTGTGTGTGTGTGTGTGTGTGTGTGTGTGTGTGTGTGTGTGTGTGTGTGTGTGTGTGTGTGTGTGTGTGTGTGTGTGTGTGTGTGTGTGTGAACGCACTCCTGGGAAATTTTTATGTGTGAACCGATTTGACTGAAAATTTGGGACACGATAGATATCCCACTCAAACCTTGGGGGCGCAAACTTTTTTTCGAAAAAAAATATTTTTCATCAAGTTATAGGTCTTTGAATATGTCTCTGCGTCTCTTCATTTCGTGCACTCTCTCGCCCTCTCTGTCGGGGTAAATCAAATTGCGTTATAACTCAGCTCAGACCTAACCAATTCAAGTAAAATTTGAAGTATGATACCACGACATGAACTGACATCGATTTAGATGTAAGTCTTCTACTGATGACGTCATCGAGGATTCTGGAGCTCGGATGACGTCATTTTTGAAAAGTGCAAAGTTGACGTCACATATATTTTCAAATGATGGTAATATCTTAGAAAGGGCCAATTAACGATGAAACTCAATCTAAGAGTGACGTATTCTGGGATTCTGGAGACCAGATGACGTCATTTTTGAAAAGTGCAAAGTTGACGTCACATATATTTTCAAATGCTGAAAATGTCTTAGAAAGGGTCAATTAACGGTGAAACTCAATCTAAGAGTGACGTATTTAGGGATTCTGGAGACCAGATGACGTCATTTTTGAAAAGTGCAAAGTTGACGTCACATATATTTTCAAATGTTGGTAATATCTTAGAAAGGGTCAATTAACGGTGGAACTCAATCTAAGAGTGACGTATTCTGGGATTCTGGAGACCAGATGACGTCATTTTTGAAAAGTGCAAAGTTGACGTCACATATATTTTCAAATGCTGAAAATATCTCAAAAATGGTATATCAACGATGAAACTTTATTTAAATAGGACTTATTCTGGAATTCAAAAGACCAGATGACGTCAACTTTAAAGAAAATTGACGTGAAATATGTTTTCGAAAGCTGACAGTTTCTCAAAAATGGTCAATTAACGATGAAACTTCATTCAAACATGACGTATTCTGGGATTCTGAAGGGCAGATGAAGTAAGTTTCTAGAACTGCAATGTTGACGTCATATTTTTTTCCCGAATGATGGTAATACTTGACAAGTGGTTCATCAAGAAAATTTTTTTATCTGCACCGTACAGATCAAACCACATACCTACGGCATGTATACAAAAAGAGAAAAATTCATAAAAAGTTAGGGCCCAACGAATGTAAGATTTGTCTTCTACTGTGCGCCCCTTAGACAACTACTCTCAAATGGAACAGCTACTGCTACAAAAACCGAAAAATACTAATATACTCAAGTATAACTGTTCATTACAAACATACAAAAGTCGTAAAATATTTTCTCAAACCTGTAAACTAGAATCTACAAATCACAGATGTTAACTCAACCTACTCAATTATAGAGTTCCTGGTTTTGTACACAATGGTTGGCATTTTTTGTCATTACTTCAATTCTAGGGGCTATAACGTTTGTCATATTATTCAAAAGTTGTTCTCTCTTTCGCAGCTGTGACTTGTAGATTCTAGTTTACAGGTTTGAGAAAATATTTTACGACTTTTGTATGTTTGTAATGAACAGTTATACTTGAGTATATTAGTATTTTTCGGTTTTTGTAGCAGTAGCTGTTCCATTTGAGAGTAGTTGTCTAAGGGGCGCACAGTAGAAGACAAATCTTACATTCGTTGGGCCCCCACTTTTTATGAATATCAGCTTCGTTTTACGGCTCATCTCGAATGTCGTGTTGCTTACATAGAGTGGTTATCCAACTTTAGTTACCGAACTTCAATTCAAATTATTTACACTCCAAACCAATTTGATGCACTAATCTCTGTATTGACATTGTTTGTTATCAGGGGAAAAGGTCGTTTTCTCATCGCTCCCCGATTGCACCTGGATTGGTAGAGATAAACGGAACTAAAACGCAAAGTAGACAACTATGCATCATCTATTTCTCTGTTCAGTGACATTTACTTCTACAAGTTATGTTCTCAATAAACGATACAAAAACTATAACTTGGAAACTTTATCAATAGGCCTGGGTTTCGGCACAAAAGCTCAGCTCGCAGCAAAACTTGAAATGTCGAGGTAACTAAAGTTTGCAATAAACAATCTAGGAGTTTGCACAGTGCACGTAAAATTTCTCTCTATCTCTCTCTTTTCTCTTTTCTCTTTTCTCTCTTATCTTTATTCATTATTCGATTTTTTCTCTCATCAATCGTAAAATAGCCTGTAATTAGTTACGCTTGTTCATACAAGCCATTATTTACTCATAATAATTTAAATTTCCTATTTTTCTCATAATTCAATGTGTAGTGGTGGTTTCATTTCTGTCACATGTAATTCAGCCCTAATTTCTTTTTTTTTCGAAGTTTGTGTCTTTCATTTTTATTTTCCGTTTCAGTTTGAAACTATCTATGTCACTTCACCCAATTTCAGAAATGGGGAACGCGTGGGGGACCTATCTATTCCCCTATTTCTATGAAGAGACATTCAAGTTAGAGTTGCTACCAGAGGAGATTCAGCAAATGATAATTATGAAAGTATGTTTTTCTTTTTCATGATAATAATGAAGTTGGTCAGTATAATTATGAACCAATATAGAATCACGAAACGAAAACAATTCGAACTGACATTTGAGAATGAAAGAACAACAAATACATACTACAGAACTTTGCTGATAGCATTTATTGTTGATGTCAATAAGGCTCAATGATGTTGCAATGCATTCAGTGTTTTTCACAGAGGGCAGAATGGAAAGCTAGTTTAGGTACCCCGAAACAGGATAAAACATGTGAACCGTATGCAAAGTAGGTTCGTTATTTTGAATTCAAATTGTATACACCGGTTTTCTTGAGCAGCTCTTTAATATGAACTTTTCTTTCTGCTCCACCCCCCCCCCCCCCCCCCCTTTAAACTTCTCGTTTTCCAGTTGGATTGCCGATCTTTTCACAATCTGAGACGGTGTTCAAAGTACTTTTACCTTCTCAGCAGAAAGTGTTCCGCACGCGGTTTCCGACCGGAACTTCATATGGCCACGATGCATTGGGACAACTACTTTTATTTATGCGGTCCCGGGTATCTTTTTCTCCGCCCTGAAGGACATCGAACTGAGGAGGAACTCCTCAATAAGGTAACACAGGCAAATTGTATAACTAACGGGTATTATGTGATTTCTCATTCTGGTCACCTAAGTAAGTTACTCTTGGAAAGGTAACCTTTGGTTCCGAAAAAAAAACACTTCTTACCGCGCTTACATTCAGGGTACGTCCTCAGGTCACCTGAAAATGGGTTATCAGACCAGTTGAATTACTAACTTTTTCTGCATCAATTGTGGTCGACTACATTGGTTTTGTATCGGTTCGAATGCACAAGTGGTTCGGTTCATGTCCGAACCAAGTGATCCAGAAAGAATCGGTTCGGTTTCGGTTTATAATAGTCGGCTTGTGAAGAAATTGGTCCATTTCGATACATGTTTTTGTCTTTGTTGCTGCTGCCAATACGCGCAACACAATGAAGGCCAAACTGTTTGCTCGGGAAACTCTCCACGAGCTCGTTTTGCAGGATTTCTGGCAAGTTCGCCGCCGCACCGGACTATGTTTGTATTGGCGACTGTGCGAGATCGAACGCAGAGTTCCGTGCACGTTGAGAGTGGACGAAATGTGGATGGTGAAGTTCACACGTTTACTAGATGCTCACGTTAAAATTGCGTGATGATATGGAACAGTGTCGGAGTATACTGTACGAAGCCCCCCCCCCCTGAATCAAAATAGGTTAGACTCCGACCCCCGAAGTGGGAGGTGATTGTACTACGGATCGAAGTTCCTTCTTTACTGCTGGTTTGGATTGAGTGGAGGGGGGGGATTGTTTAACAGGTCCGGGGTTGTACTAACGCCCCCTCCCATTTTGTATTGTTGGGGGGGGGGGGGGGGTGATTGTTAAACGTCAACATGGTACAATTACCCCCCATTCACAACAACCCCCATTTAGAAAAGGCCCCCTCTCTATAGGGAAACGTATTGGAAACGTGGGTGGGGGGGGGGCTGAAGGGGGGGGGGGGGCAATTGTACAACGGTCGGTAAGACGGTGTATGGATCGTGTAATTCCCACTGGTTGGGATGGTGCCAAGATTTTTTTTGGTGACCATTTCCCATACCAAATATGAGTCTTTCTGAAGTTGGTTCATTCCGTGTTTTTAAGAAAGGTGGCAAATGAATTTGCAGTTTTTTGAAAAAACACAAACGAGGAAAAAATAGCCTGGAATATTCATTGGCAAGTGTCAGTAGGATTGACAAGAACCATCATCATAGCAATCTTTGATAGAAAAATCTATCCAAAACTTCCGAGAGATTCCAAACTCTTTGAAAACATCACTCGAGTACATGAATGGTGAATAAATTGAAATGATCATTTGGAGTTGGATTTTCAGAATTAGATTCTACTCAACAAATGTTTTTCAGCCGTGCCAGCGAATTGCCTGGAGACATCTCTGCAAACCGCTCAGTCAGCGCAGAATTTACGTGCACAAACTCCATTTGATGGGGAGAATTGCTTGCAGCTTGCCAGACCTCTTCCAATTCCTAGAAGTGAGTTTTCACATTGGTTTTCGGTATTAGTTGTTGCATTTAAGCACGTTTCATTCGCACTGAGACTCATTGCCACATCGTGCCAGAATTTTCGAATGAATCCTTCTTAGAGCGAGTACTAGAAAAACAATATGTAAAGTTATTGAATTTCTACAGTTTAAGTTGATGAATGAAGAAATTCAGAAGCAATTTAAAATAATTTCTCGTAATTTCAAATAGGAACATAACTTTTCTTATTTTAATTTGAACTTTTCGTTTAAATTTGATTGCATCATTTTGCTGTTCCACGAGTCTTTCAAATACTTTTCATTTACGTATTATATGAAACTGATCAACCGCTAAAATAAATTTGCAGTTTTGCGTAAAACTCTAAATTGATGGAGAACAGCCTGGATTATTTATTGGTTTTCTCAGTGGTAATAACACGGTAGAATAGAATAATAGAATAGATTTAATCGCGATTTAACACGTGACATCCACATAGTATGTGGCGCTCCAAATGGGTAAATGGAGGAAAAAAAAATTGAGAAGAAAAATTGTATGGTATGGTTACCGTGTTACGCGCACATAATACTACATGCAATTGAGCAGCGCTGGACAACAAATTGAAGGTATGATTAGCGCCAGTTTTCTTCGATTGGCCAGCTACAAAAGCAAGAGAGCATGCAGGCTAGGGTTGTTAATCGAGTTGAAAATTTCGAGTTTTTCGAGTTTCGAGTTTTTCGAGTTTTCAAAAATTCGAGTTTTTCGAGTTTCGAGTTTTTCGAGTTTTCGAAAATTCGAGTTTTTCGAGTTTCGAGTTTTTCGAGTTTCCGATATTTCGAGTTTTTCGAGTTCGAGTTTTTCGAGTTCGAGTTTTTCGAGTTCGGAAATTTTCGAGTTTTTCGAGTTTCCAGTTGAACTCAGAACTCGCAATTTCGAGTTTGTTTCGAGTTCGAGTTTATTTTTTAACAACCCTAATGCAGGCCAATGAGGCCGCAGACACCTATGCTTATCTGACCTGTACACTCTCTCGTTGAGGCCGCTACAAAAGTGGCTGGCCAATTGGCTGGGAAATGTGTGAAGAATATAGGTCTAGAAGAGACGACATCACAAATACAGAATTTCCAACTGAAAAAAGTTACATAGATTCATATTGAGAAAACTACACACAGAAAGCGTTTCAGGATCACGAAGTGCAAGATTTGTCGATCAAATTTACTGAGAATAATCTTGTCGATTTCAACATGGAGTTCTTTCACCAACCTGTTATTGCAAAGGTACTGAATTTTTGTTGGCAGACTTTCTTTCGAACTTTCGCATGAAAACAAGTATGGAAATATATTTACTTCTAGCATAGAATGAATCAATATTGAACAGATATGTTCAATAACTCGAGAGGGAAATGATAAATATAATCTCGCAAGCTCAATAAACGAGAACCTGGCTCGAGCTAGCTAGATGAAGCTATCAGTGGCCGTATTTCGTAAGCTCAAGTTTAGTTTCAATAATTCCCATTGAGACCTCGGCAACGTGCCAACAAAACTTACAGACGGTTTTTCACGATGTTTTCCAAAACACTAAAAAATTTTGTGAGCTTAAAAGTTTTTATAGCCGCGATGTAAGTTGCTCACGCGAATTTTAATAATAATGGTTTATAGTCAGTGCCAAATTTATGAATTTCGGTCTCTCGCCGGAATCGAACTTGCGGTGTGCGTACACAGCGAAAAGTGAGATACACAGTACCCTTCTGCTTTTCCGTTCGCAACTACTATAATCAGTTCTCTGCTTGCTCCAATTGTGTCCTGGTCCTACTTCGAGAGAGATTGATAAACGCTTGAACAATTTGGCAGATGTCCGAAAAGTATGATTTAAAATTTCTCGAGTAACTAACATGGCTAGTTGGGATTACAAAGTACGGCCACAGTTCAGAATCAGAACATATAAGGGTTGTTAATTAAGTTCAAATTTTGGAGTTTTCCGAGACTGGGCAAAAAAAGCTTCCGAGTTTTGAGTTCGAATCGCCTCAAAAATCTTCGAGTTTCACTTGAGGCGAGTCCAGTTTGCAGCTAACTTCAACCACCCTAGTATAGTTCTTTTCATTCCTACTGAAACCCATTGGCACCGTTCCAAGATTTTTGGATGGTTCTTTCTCCGAAAAGATATCAGTTTTCTGAAGACTTTTTTCATTGACTTGTAGTTCCTATGAAACTCTGAACAATCTCTAACAGCAATTCGCAGTTTCATGGAAAACTTTAAAGTGTTCAAAATCGCTTGAATATTCATTGGCTGTTTGCCAAGTGTCAGTGGGAATGACCTGAACTATACCTTCAAACTTTTATACTTTTTCAAACTCCAGAACTAGAGGATCAAACTCAAAACTGAGTTTTCCAATACCAAAAACAAAATTGCGTCAGCAATTTTTCTCCGTGCGAGCAGGCTCAAAATACTTAAAACTAAGTAAAAAGAAGACTTTGCCATTTTCAGTTGCTGGGCTAAAACGAATAATAACATAATATTGTGACATATGTACTGTATTGACTGACTGTTTACGATGTAACTATTGCCATATTATCCATTCTTGTACTGTATATTACCTATGTTTTCGGTTCCGTGTAGAATTTGCCTCCAACTTGCTGTAATATCTTTCCGCGTTTGAACCATACTGTCTTTGCAATCTCGACAATGTTTTCCATTTTACCAATTTATCTTATCACACGCTTCATTTGCGTAATAAATTCATTCATTCATACTTATGTTAGCGTCTGGCAAAACTTTCAGCTATCTGGTTTTCACCTAAATTTCGAGCGCGGAGCTGTACCCATGAAGGGTATTCTACTCCTAAATGCAAATCGTATTGTCCTTCCATTTATTGATTCAAGAACCATACGTAAATGCTTGGAGGTGAGTCCCACTACAAGTAGCCGTTTTTTCTCGCTCTTTCTCTCTCTCCTTCTCTCTTTCTCTCTCTCTCTCTCTCTCTCTCTCTCTCTCTCTCTACCTCTCTCCTTCTCTTCTTTAAAAACAGGCACAGAGATAACACGAGACAATGGGTTGAGACATACACGATAAGAAAGTCATACATTTTTCCTCAGAAAAATGAAAACCCACAAAAAGCAAGATGAAAGATTCTGCTTGATTAATCATAGATTATTTTACGCACAATGAGATAGTTGCTCAGCAAAGACGCTGTGTTTGTCGTTCGCAAGAGATGAATTCCAGAGAAAACATCGGACGTATGCTATCTCTACAATGTGTACTGAAACGTTGCTCGGTTTTTAACAGTAGTATGGTTTAAAATTGTATTTTATGAACTTCGTTTTGGGTTTTCGTATGGTGAAGGTATAATTTTCGCAATTTACCCTGAGAAGAAAAATGTATTTTCTGAACATTCGAACAATACATTACAGGAATGGACAACTGGTGCAAGACGTATCACTTATTTGGAGTTCTCGAAAATAACAGACATTTCCGTGTCAGATGCCGAAGAGTTCATATCTGAGATCAAGTCTAAGATACTTTCCGGCTTGAACGGGGTGGAACACTGTTCCCAATTGCCCGGCTCACACGATGCTTCTCTCTCCCTGACCGCCAACCTAGTCCGTGCCAAAGAAGTACTATTCATCAAATCAACTTTGATCCCGAGAAACCTATACGGTTCGAAGCCAAACTTGAAGAATAAAGTTTCACTCACCACTCTTTTTGGAATAGGTATAAAATATGGTGGAAAATTGTACACAACGAACTTCGTTTTGGGTTTTCGAATGTTTGAGGTATAATTCTCGAAATTCCCACTGAAATTAAATTAGGAGGCTAGCATGTAAAAATGTGGTCTATGTTCAGAAAACTCTGCGCTGCTCATTTTTGTGGCAGTAATTTAGTTATGATAGGAATCGGATTTGTGAGACCGCTGTGGACACCGTACCATCGATTTTGTGAGGGGCGGGATTTGGCGAGCGGCCAGCTGGTCTGCGTATCATCGATCTACACACTCTCTCAATTGCTGACAAGTAGTCAACGACCGCTCGCCCCGCATCGCTCAATGAATTGAATCCTCTGCTGTCTTTATGGGGAAAATGGCGACTATACCTCATCTATGTCATACATTACTGTGACTGATCGCTTTCCTGGCCAATATGAAGTGAGCTATAGGATTTGTCAAACCGCTGTGAACACCGTACCATCGATTTTGTGAGGGGCGGGATTTGGCGAGCGGCCAGCTGGTCTGCGTATCATTGATCTACACACTCTCTCAATTGCTGACAAGTAGTCAACGACCGCTCGCCCCGCATCGCTCAATCAATTGAATCCTCTGCTGTCTTCATGGAGAAAATAACGACTATAGGCCTTTCTGCACTTTGCCGTAGTTAGTTTAGTATTCCGTCGGTTTGTTCAGGATGCTTCTGAATCTAGAGTACGTCATCTTTGAAGCAGGGTTATGCGAGGTACGATGTTATTTTGTAGTTATACTGCATTCTTTTTGATCGGAATTTGTGAATTATGGCGCGTATAGAACTACAGCTAAGACCACCCCACTGCGTATATACCTTCACAGTAAAATGTTAAAAATCAAAACTAATTGTTTTAATCTCGATAACAACCCCACAGCCTCACAGTTGAAAATAAGAAAATGGCGTGAATAGTAAATTTCGACGTCATTCTTTGTACTGTTGTGGTTTTGACAAGGAAACCGAAAATTCCATCCCTCATTTTTACTCGAACTCGTCTAAGGTGTGGGCGGCTCTGCGATGGGTATGTTTCATGAGTTATATTACTGTCGGAATTGCTGAAAATTAGTTGAAACCTTCATTTCCTTGTACTGTTCTTGTACTACATACTTGGGATCACTATTCCAGTGTTTCCGTGTAGTGAAACATATTTTTGGTAACTTGTTCTCTAAATAAACCTGCTCTTCGTCTTTCTATAATCTGATACAGAATGCAACCACCGGATATAATTGATTCGAAACATTACTTGTTATCTAATAACATGAATCACTATCTATGTTTATAAGAGAACTAAATAGTGTTTTTTTTCAGAGGATGAATCGAATGAAGTGAGTTCTATCTTGTGCAGAAGACCAGCTTCATATAATTCGGTATAAGTTCTGTGATTTTTATCCTGTCGCTCAGTGAGTGCTGGCATAATGCTCATAGTTTAATGAAGCTAACTTTATATGTGTAAACATGAAAACTTGTTAAAAACTAAGTTGTAATTAGGTGCTAACTGGTCAGAGTTCATTTCTACTCTGTTCTGAAGAAATAATAGTGTAACTCCGTCATAGAGTTTATACGCTAAACCTTAACCCTGATTCAGTTCAATTTTCTCAGTTACTTTTGATTTTCTGAACACCAAAGTTATACCGCAATCCTGACTGGGAATATACTATCGGACAAACACTGGTGAATGTAGAGAGTTGTTAAATGAGCGTCGGACTATTCATTACCGTGTGATTCAATGTATAAAAAGTATTTGTATTTGAAAAGAACCAACTATATTTTTTAATATCAGGTTGAGAGACGGGAGGGTGCTGCCGGCATAGAAAATACTGACGAAGAGCTCGACTTTGAGCTGGAGCAGACGGATGATGGAGAAACAAACTCCGTTCGAGAAAGAGAAAAACAGTGGACGAGACTGGAGGAAGAGTGGGAGCACAATTCGCAGGCGAATGACATTGAGGAGGGTCGGCTAGACGAAGTTATCGAAAAACTTAAAATTCTGCAAGAAAGAAGGAGGGAGCTCATTTTTGTACTGCGACGAGGAACAGAGCAGTATGAGCGCCAACTAGCAGAACATGAACGTCAGCAACAGATGTTGGAACCACAGCAGGCGAGTTGGGTTCGCCTTTCTGTAGTGGGTCTTCACGGTGTACGTTGCACTACTTCGTTGTGTGTGTAGCTTGATCCCCATTGCTTTTCTGTCAGATTTTGCGAATAGCAGCTACATATCGAATATCCTATACAAACTATAGTTGTCGCGTGATGAATTGCGGGGGTATACTGTATGTCTCACTTGGTGCTGTGTAAGAACACGCTTATACGATTCGTCAGCGCCTTTGCGATAAACTCCGTTGGTATAGAGGTTTGCGTCCGCGGCTCCCAAACGTTTGGGTCCCGTTAGAGTCCCATATGAAACGGATATATCTTGAATTTGGCCTGCACTATAATATGATTTTTTTTGCTAGTTTCAGACTGAGAGGCTAGAGGGTTCTGACGGCCAACGAAATCCTGATGAAGAGCTTGACGTAGATCCGGAGCAGACTGATGTACTCGTACTTGATGGTGACGGAGAAGTACCCGAATTCGCTCGAGCATTCGCACAACTGCAAGCAAGAGTCCTAGAAGAGCATGAAGCAATTTTGCGAGAGGATGACATTTTGCGCCAAATGGGTGACGAAATCAGGCGAACTAGGGAGGGATTTCGGGATAGGCGGAGAAAGCTCAATGTAGCACTACGTCAAGAAGTAGAAGCACTAAGACGCGAACAAGAGATTCTGGAACGGCAACAGGCAAGTTGCATTTCCGTCTTTCAAAAAGGGCCTAGTAATTGTAGTTTGATCCCTGTGGAACTTCACTTTGAAATATTCGAGACGAAGTTTCATCAAACCTTCATCAAATCTTTCTCAACTGCACTGTAACTAACATGAGTTGTACTGATTAATTTCTATTCTGTTTCAATTTCTCTAAAAATTCTCAGAATTGAAGACCATCTAGTGATGTTTTTGGCCGCTTACAACCAGTTTTCCATCACTCAAAAAGTGGGAAAAAACTGTCGATCATCACATATAGTAAACAGTTATAAACAGTTATGGTTTTATGTAAACAGTTATGATGTTAAAATATTTACAGGAACAGCCATTCGAGGTTTGCAGTAAAGAAGAGATCGAACGGCTGCCCATTGTGCAGGTGAGATATTTCGAGAAAGATCAAGGAAGGCGTGTTACTCCCCCTGTTCATTCTAGCTGGGGAATGAGCCAATGTAGTTTCCCTCTCCATGAAGAAGGAAGAACTGCATGAAACCACTTCAACTAACAATTGAAAGGTTGGAGAAAGGTTGATGGAACCTGCCAGCCTCGAACTTTCCACCCTTCATCTTAATTAACGTTGGTGGGGGGAGGGTCATCCATTGTCCACATTTGACGTCCATTCCGTAACTTGAGCTAGTTGGTGTTCGTAGGTTGTTTTCGAGTTTAGGTATTTCGAAGTATAAATTGGTTTTTTTTGGAGTGATTTTTGCGGGACAATTCTCATGTATCTGGGAGAACTATTTATATTCCAAAAGCTCAGCATTCCACATCAAATCATAATTTCTATGTTGTAATGTTTAATGTTTTGCAGGTGAATCAGAAAGATGTTGTTGATGAAACGAAGTGCACAATCTGCTTTTAACTATTTTTGTTGGGTCAGTTTGTGTTTTCTGATTGATTTTTTCATCAATTACGTAGGGAAGTGAAGGTTTGCGTGATCTTTTCACCCTTTTACTGGTTCAAGTATACGACATACTATGACCAAAACGTGCCCCGGCCCCTATCAAGCATCACTCGCTGGATTCCATCTTGCTCTATTTCTCTCTCTCTCTATTTCTCTTCTTCCTTTCCTCTTCCCTTTCCCTCTCGTTTCATTCACTGATACAAGTAAGAACCTAATAATATTCAGTTGATTCCAGGAGAAAATGTCGCTAAAATCAACTGCCACCACATCTTTCACCATGGGTGTGTTGTTCCCTGGTTGCTGCGATCTACCTCCTGTCCATTGTGCAGGTCCGATCTTTTTTCATTTGAAAAATCCAGCGAGAATATACGCGACGTTTAATTTGTAAAGCAGAACCATTATGTGGACCAATCTCGTGTCAACGGTCCTTTAATCTGCAATAGAAAAAGGTATAGCAATTCAAAAGATTGAAGCGTTGGGATTGTACCACATAATCGGCCTTCTAGAAAGTGTACACGGTGTATTATTGCCTCTCTCGGTGTTTGTAGTTTGGTGCCGTTGCTTTTTGTTTCAAGAACTACGCCGTGGATCGAGATCAAACTACAACTTCTCGTCGAAACAAAGATCTGTGGAGTTGAAACTCTCACATCTTTTTCTATTAAGGTTTTTTCCTGAGGTCAGAATCTTGCAAGGACCGTTTCTTCACGGCTCGAAACCCTCAAAATAGTTTGCAAAACGATCGTAATATTGTTATGGTATACATGACTGTTTGCCAAACTTGCTTTTTTAGACGAAAAAAGGGGAAAAGGCATGATAAAACTTTTTTAACAGTAACTTTTTTAGGTCTCTTGTTAACCCGAGTGAATGGCCTGAAACCTCCACAACTGAACCCGAACATGTACGTTTATGTAAATTTCGTTTTTCCATAGAGCGGTCTCTCTCTCTTCTCTCTCTCTCTCTCTCTCTCTCTCTCTCTCTCTCTCTCTCTCTCTCTCTCTCTCTCTCTACTCCACCAATTTTGTAGTTTGGTCCGTCTTATTTTTGGTTGAAATGCTTGAGCTGTGAGATAAATCAAGACCAAACTACAACGTAGAGTTCTTGCCTAACTTTAAAAAGTTTCGATATTCCAGGAAACTTCTCACCCCAGATGAGGGAAACGACCACACTGACTGAATAGTACTAGCTATGGAATACCAAAATCAACAAACAAAACAAATGAATAGATATTTGCAAATAAATCTAACTAACTCATTGTTGTTCAATTGTTGTTCACTAAATCACTTGTATGTGTCAATCAAACTGGCTCCAGTCTTTTCTTTGGGTAGAATCTTAATCCATTAATTCATTCGCAAAGGGAAAAAAAAGAAAAGAGAGATATGAACAAAATACAGAGCAACTTATTTGATTCCCTGAGGAACTTTTCGAGATCACCTCTCCTATTTTGCAAAACCGTTGTAAAAGTTGAATTTTGAATCCGATTTAGAACGTGTTTTCGTGGATTGTCTACGCGTTTTCCCGTTATTTGGAAAAGTTCTGAAAACAAGTCCTCAAAGGACCGAAAATTCTAACACAAATAGATTTCAGGATTCGCGAACCGACGTTTTTGCGGAATTCGAAAATTTTACCAGATTTTAGTTATGAAAGTAAAAAAACCAAATCGGGTGATTTTATTGAATGTTTGTGCCGTAAAAATGTTGATGTCGAAAAAGGACGTTTTTTTTGAGGAGGTACTCGATCCCGATCGCTTTTAATGTTTAATCGTTCAGTAAATATTTGAAAATGTCACGTGAATCTCTTATGTTCTATCTACGTGTTTTAATTAGGTTCTTAGTGGAACGTACGGGAACATTGACTTTCTACCCCCCACCCTTCTGAAATTGTATTGCGTTTGGGGAATTGTAGTTTGACCCTCCCCCCTCACCGGGGGGTGATAATTCAATTCATCACCTGCAATACGAAAGTTTGAGGGTGGGGGGGGGGGTAAAAAGTAAACATTTCCGGTATTGAAGTTCAGCCCCCCACTATTGAAGTTCCACCCCCCGCCGACCCAGGTGGGAGGTAAATAGTAAATGTCTAAGTTGATTTTTGACCCCCCCCCCCCTCCCGCCTAGATTTTCAAGTTTCAGCTTGGGTGGGGGGTTGAAGTGCTACGGGGGGACCCAACTAAAGTGGGGGGGGGGGGGGGCGATACTTCAATTTTCCCGAACAGACCTTTGATTCACAAGAAACATCCAGTATCTGGCTCTCTGTCTACTCCCACGTGTTTGTCAACATAAAGCGGTATCAATCTCAAACTTCAGTTTTTCCAGAAGAATACTCAGTCGTTGAATGAGTTTTGAATTTTTTTCGTCGTGTTAATCTCTTCTGTTCTGTCTGAGAACGTGATTTGAGTATAGTCGACACCACTCCTACTGAGACTCCTACAGTAAACTTTTGCGTCTTACAATGGCTGTTTTCTAATGCAATCTTCAACTTTGTCAAACACTATTTCAAAAACTTATGGTAGTAGGTTATCATAATCTGAGGTGAACATGGTTAACCAGCCCGATGATATTTGCGTAATTTAAACTGAATTAAAGTTTCGTCATCTTCCTGTAGGAGTCTCAGTAGGACTAGTGGGCACAACTATTAATTCACAGAAAGCATCCCTTTTTCCGCATAAAATTCCTTATTTAATCGCAATTTCTCGACAAAATAATTCGGTGAAGTTTCTCACTCACTTATCGATTGAATGAGGTTAAACATAAACAGAAAAAGGACTGTGACAAGATAAGAAAGAAGCCAGCTGACATCAATGTCTTATCTATAAATTGAATTTCTCACCCTCACCTAATTCTCCACTGGTAGTTTTGTCTTTCGATACAATATGAATCTCCTACTCAAAACATGCATTTATTTTCTCACTGACTACCGTTTCTAGAATCGTATAGTTCCTTACCATGAGCCAACTACGTGTTGTTGAAAACATAATACGTAGCAACTATTCTAGTTCATTTCCATAGAAGCTGTTTTGTGTTTTGTCAGAACTGTATAGACTGTACCATTTTTTAAGGCTCGTACAATACAAACACAACATGTACAGTAATTTTTGTTAAAAATTTCTGAAAATTGAGATTTCGTATTCAATTCTGAGTTCCTGCAACCAGTAGTAAAGTTGACGCTTGCGTGAAGTTTTGGAAAGTGGATTTGTAGTTAAGACGATGACTCAACTCCAACAATTCGAGAAAAAAAAACAGGTTTTGGACAAAAACGAGGTCGCACGCAAAAAATTTCTTCGAGCAGTCCGAAAAATTTGGTTACGGTTTCATTGATAGTTTGTGTAGTGCTTTGTGAT
>CAXIWQ010000162.1:0-86619 GCA_964036275.1 Litoditis marina
TAGTTTAACAACTGCTACTTAAATGGGTATCAAACTGACCGGCAGATTGTACTGAGTCTCATGGGAGTGAAATCCTAACTATTGAATTGGGGATTTCAACGAAATTTCGAAATCAAATTTTCAGAGTTTAATAATAGTTTAATAACTGCTACTTAAATGGGTATCAACTGACCGGCAGATTGTACTGAGTCTCATGGGAGTAAAATCCTAACTATTGAATTGAGGATTTCAACGAAATTTCGAAATCCAATCTTCAGAGTTAATAATAGTTTACTAACTGCTACTCAAATGGGTATCAAACTGACGGCAGATTGTACTGAGTCTGATGGGAGTGAATTCCTAACTATTAAATTGAGGATTTCAACGAAATTTCGAAATCCATTCTTCAGAGTTTATTAATAGTTTAATAACTGCTACTTAAATGGGTATCAAACTGACCGGCAGATTGTACTGAGTCTCATGGGAGTGAAATCCTAACTATTGAACTGGGGATTTCAACGAAATTTCGAAATCCATTTTCATAGTTTAATAATAGTTCAATAACTGCTAATTAAATGGGTATCAAACTGGCCAGCAGATTGTACTGAGTTTGATGGAGTGAAATCCTAACTATTGAAATGAGGATTTCGACGAAATTTCGAAATCCAATCTTCAGAGTTTAATAATAGTTTAATAACTGCTACTTAAATGGGTATCAAACTGACGGCAGATTGTACTGAGTCTCATGGGAGTGAAATCCTAACTATTGAATTGAGGATTTCAACGAAATTTCGAAATCCAATCTTCAGAGTTTATTAATAGTTTAATAACTGCTACTTAAAGGGGTATCAAACTGACCGGTTCAATAACTGCTAATTAAATGGGTATCAAACTGGCCAGCAGATTGTACTGAGTTTGATGGAGTGAAATCCTAACTATTGAAATGAGGATTTCGACGAAATTTCGAAATCCAATCTTCAGAGTTTATTAATAGTTTAATAACTGCTACTTAAAGGGGTATCAAACTGACCGGCAGATTGTACTGAGTTTGATGGGAGTGAAATCCTAACTATTGAAATGAGGATTTCAACGAAATTTCGAAATCCAATCTTCAGAGTTTATTAATAGTTTAATAACTGCTACTTAAAGGGGTATCAAACTGACCAGTAGATTGTACTGAGTTTGATGGGAGTGAAATCCTAACTATTGAGTTGAGGGTTTCAACGAGATTTCGAAATCCAATCTTCAGAGTTATTAATAGTTTAACAACTGCTACTTAAATGGGTATCAAACTGACCGGCAGATTGTACTGAGTTTGATGGGAGTGAAATCCTAACTATTGAAATGAGGATTTCAACGAAATTTCGAAATCCAATCTTCAGAGTTTATTAATAGTTTAACAACTGCTACTTAAATGGGTATCAAACTGACCGGCAGATTGTACTGAGTCTCATGGGAGTGAAATCCTAACTATTGAATTGAGGATTTCAACGAAATTTCGAAATCCAATCTTCAGAGTTTATTAATAGTTTAATAACTGCTACTTAAAGGGGTATCAAACTGACCGGTTCAATAACTGCTAATTAAATGGGTATCAAACTGGCCAGCAGATTGTACTGAGTTTGATGGGAGTGAAATCCTAACTATTGAAATGAGGATTTCGACGAAATTCGAAATCCAGTCTTCAGAGTTTATTAATAGTTTAATAACTGCTACTTAAAGGGGTATCAACTGACCGGCAGATTGTACTGAGTTTGATGGGAGTGAAATCCTAACTATTGAAATGAGGATTTCAACGAAATTGCGAAATCCAATCTTCAGAGTTTATTAATAGTTTAATAACTGCTACTTAAAGGGGTATCAAACTGACAGTAGATTGTACTGAGTTGATGGGAGTGAAATCCTAACTATTGAGTTGAGGGTTTCAACGAGATTTCGAAATCCAATCTTCAGAGTTTATTAATAGTTTAACAACTGCTACTTAAATGGGTATCAAACTGACCGGCAGATTGTACTGAGTTTGATGGGAGTGAAATCCTAACTATTGAAATGAGGATTTCAACGAAATTTCGAAATCCAATCTTCAGAGTTTATTAATAGTTTAACAACTGCTACTTAAAATGGGTATCAAACTGACCGGCAGATTGTACTGAGTCTCATGGGAGTGAAATCCTAACTATTGAATTGGGGATTTCAACGAAATTTCGAATCAAATTTTGAGAGTTTAATAATAGTTCAATAACTGCTACTTAAATGGTATCAAACTGACCGGCAGATTGTACTGAGTCTCATGGGAGTGAAATCCTAACTATTGAAATAAGGATTTCAACGAAATTTCGAAATCCAATCTTCAGAGTTTATTAATAGTTTAATAACTGCTACTTGAAGGGGTATCAAACTGACCAGTAGATTGTACTGAGTTTGATGGGAGTGAAATCCTAACTATTGAGTTGAGGGTTTCAACGAGATTTCGAAATCCAATCTTCAGAGTTTATTAATAGTTAAACAACTGCTACTTAAATGGGTATTAAACTGACCGGCAGATTGTACTGAGTTTGATGAGAGTGAAATCCTAACTATTGAAATGAGGATTTCAACGAAATTTCGAAATCCAATCTTCAGAGTTTATAATAGTTCAACAACTGCTACTTAAATGGTATCAAACTGACCGGCAGATTGTACTGAGTCTCATGGGAGTGAAATCCTAACTATTGAATTGGGGATTTCAACGAAATTTCGAAATCAAATTTTCAGAGTTTAATAATAGTTTAATAACTGCTACTTAAATGGGTATCAAACTGATCGGCAGATTGTACTGAGTCTCATGGGAGTAAAATCCTAACTATTGAATTGAGGATTTCAACGAAATTTCGAATCCAATCTTCAGAGTTTAATAATAGTTTACTAACTGCTACTCAAATGGGTATCAAACTGACCGGCAGATTGTACTGAGTCTGATGGGAGTGAATTCCTAACTATTAAATTGAGATTTCAACGAAATTTCGAAATCCATTCTTCAGAGTTTATTAATAGTTTAATAACTGCTACTTAAATGGTATCAAACTGACCGGCAGATTGTACTGAGTCTCATGGGAGTGAAATCCTAACTATTGAACTGGGGATTTCAACGAAATTTCGAAATCCAATTTTCATAGTTTAATATAGTTCAATAACTGCTAATTAAATGGGTATCAAACTGGCCAGCAGATTGTACTGAGTTTGATGGGAGTGAAATCCTAACTATTGAATTGAGGGTTTCAACGAGATTTCGAATCCAATCTTCAGAGTTTATTAATAGTTTAATAACTGCTACTTAAATGGGTATCAAACTGACCGGCAGATTGTACTGAGTCTCATGGAGTGAAATCCTAACTATTGAAATAAGGATTTCAACGAAATTTCGAATCCAATCTTCAGAGTTTATTAATAGTTTACATAACTGCTACTTAAAGGGGTATCAAACTGACCAGTAGATTGTACTGAGTTTGATGGGAGTGAAATCCTAACTATTGAGTTGAGGGTTTCAACGAGATTTCGAATCCAATCTTCAGAGTTTATTAATAGTTTAACAACTGCTACTTAAATGGGTATCAAACTGACCGGCAGATTGTACTGAGTTTGATGGGAGTGAAATCCTAACTATTGAAATGAGGATTTCAACGAGATTTCGAAATCCAATCTTCAGAGTCAGAGAATAATAGTTTAACAACTGCTACTTAAAGGGGTATCAAACTGACCGGCAGATTGTACTGAGTCTCATGAGAGTGAAATCCTAACTATTGAAATAAGGATTTCAACGAAATTCGAAATCCAATCTTCAGAGTTTATTAATAGTTTAACAACTGCTACTTAAATGGGTATCAAACTGACCGGCAGATTGTACTGAGTTTCATGGGAGTGAAATCCTAACTATTGAATTGGGGATTTCAACGAAATTTCGAAATCCAATCTTCAGAGTTTATTAATAGTTTAACAACTGCTACTTAAATGGGTATCAAACTGACCGGCAGATTGTACTGAGTCTCATGGGAGTGAAATCCTAACTATTGAATTGGGGATTTCAACGAAATTTCGAAATCAAATTTTCAGAGTTTAATAATAGTTCAATAACTGCTACTTAAATGGGTATCAAACTGACCGGTTCAATAACTGCTAATTAAATGGGTATCAAACTGGCCAGCAGATTGTACTGAGTTTGATGGGAGTGAAATCCTAACTATTGAAATGAGGATTTCGACGAAATTTCGAAATCCAATCTTCAGAGTTTATTAATAGTTTAATAACTGCTACTTAAAGGGGTATCAAACTGACCGGCAGATTGTACTGAGTCTCATGGGAGTGAAATCCTAACTATTGAACTGGGGATTTCAACGAAATTTCGAAATCCAATTTTCATAGTTTAATAATAGTTCAATAACTGCTAATTAAATGGGTATCAAACTGGCCAGCAGATTGTACTGAGTCCTCATGGGAGTGAAATCCTAACTATTGAATTGGGGATTTCAACGAATTTCGAAATCAAATTTTGAGAGTTTAATAATAGTTCAATAACTGCTACTTAAATGGGTATCAAAACTGACGGCAGATTGTACTGAGTTTGATGGGAGTGAAATCCTAACTATTGAAATGAGGATTTCAACGAATTTCGAAATCAAATTTTCAGAGTTTAATAATAGTTCAATAACTGCTACTTAAATGGGTATCAAACTGACCGGCAGATTGTACTGAGTCTCATGGGAGTGAAATCCTAACTATTGAATTGAGGATTTCAACGAAATTTCGAAATCCAATCTTCAGAGTTTATTAATAGTTTAATAACTGCTACTTAAAGGGGTATCAAACTGACCGGTTCAATAACTGCTAATTAAATGGGTATCAAACTGGCCAGCAGATTGTACTGAGTTTGATGGGAGTGAAATCCTAACTATTGAAATGAGGATTTCGACGAAATTTCGAAATCCAATCTTCAGAGTTTATTAATAGTTTAATAACTGCTACTTAAAGGGGTATCAAACTGACCGGCAGATTGTACTGAGTTTGATGGGAGTGAAATCCTAACTATTGAAATGAGGATTTCAACGAATTGCGAAATCCAATCTTCAGAGTTTATTAATAGTTTAATAACTGCTACTTAAAGGGGTATCAAACTGACAGTAGATTGTACTGAGTTTGATGGGAGTGAAATCCTAACTATTGAGTTGAGGGTTTCAACGAGATTTCGAAATCAATCTTCAGAGTTTATTAATAGTTTAACAACTGCTACTTAAATGGGTATCAAACTGACCGGCAGATTGTACTGAGTTTGATGGGAGTGAAATCCTAACTATTGAAATGAGGATTTCAACGAAATTTCGAAATCCAATCTTCAGAGTTTATTAATAGTTTAACAACTGCTACTTAAATGGGTATCAACTGACCGGCAGATTGTACTGAGTCTCATGGGAGTGAAATCCTAACTATTGAATTGGGGATTTCAACGAAATTTCGAAATCAAATTTTGAGAGTTTAATAATAGTTCAATAACTGCTACTTAAATGGGTATCAAACTGACCGGCAGATTGTACTGAGTCTCATGGGAGTGAAATCCTAACTATTGAAATAAGGATTTCAACGAAATTTCGAAATCCAATCTTCAGAGTTTATTAATAGTTTAATAACTGCTACTTGAAGGGGTATCAAACTGACCAGTAGATTGTACTGAGTTTGATGGGAGTGAAATCCTAACTATTGAGTTGAGGGTTTCAACGAGATTTCGAAATCCAATCTTCAGAGTTTATTAATAGTTTAACAACTGCTACTTAAATGGGTATTAAACTGACCGGCAGATTTTACTGAGTTTGATGAGAGTGAAATCCTAACTATTGAAATGAGGATTTCAACGAAATTTCGAAATCCAATCTTCAGAGTTTATTATAGTTTTAACAACTGCTACTTAAATGGGTATCAAACTGACCGGCAGATTGTACTGAGTCTCATGGGAGTGAAATCCTAACTATTGAATTGGGGATTTCAACGAAATTTCGAAATCAAATTTCAGAGTTTAATAATAGTTTAATAACTGCTACTTAAATGGGTATCAAACTGACCGCAGATTGTACTGAGTCTCATGGGAGTAAAATCCTAACTATTGAATTGAGGATTTCAACGAAATTTCGAAATCCAATCTTCAGAGTTTAATAATAGTTTACTAACTGCTACTCAAATGGGTATCAAACTGACCGGCAGATTGTACTGAGTCTGATGGGAGTGAATTCCTACTATTAAATTGAGGATTTCAACGAAATTTCGAAATCCATTCTTCAGAGTTTATTAATAGTTTAATAACTGCTACTTAAATGGGTATCAAACTGACCGGCAGATTGTACTGAGTCTCATGGGAGTGAAATCCTAACTATTGAACTGGGATTTCAACGAAATTTCGAAATCCAATTTTCATAGTTTAATAATAGTTCAATAACTGCTAATTAAATGGGTATCAAACTGGCCAGCAGATTGTACTGAGTTTGATGGGAGTGAAATCCTAACTATTGAATTGAGGGTTTCAACGAGATTTCGAAATCCAATCTTCAGAGTTTATTAATAGTTTAATAACTGCTACTTAAAGGGGTATCAAACTGACCGGCAGATTGTACTGAGTCTCATGGGAGTGAAATCCTAACTATTGAAATAAGATTTCACGAAATTTCGAAATCCAATCTTCAGAGTTTATTAATAGTTTAATAACTGCTACTTAAAGGGGTATCAAACTGACCAGTAGATTGTACTGAGTTTGATGGGAGTGAAATCCTAACTATTGAGTTGAGGGTTTCAACGAGATTTCGAAATCCAATCTTCAGAGTTTATTAATAGTTTAACAACTGCTACTTAAATGGGTATCAAACTGACCGGTTCAATAACTGCTAATTAAATGGGTATCAAACTGGCCAGCAGATTGTACTGAGTTTGATGGGAGTGAAATCCTAACTATTGAAATGAGGATTTCGACGAAATTTCGAAATCCAATCTTCAGAGTTTATTAATAGTTTAATAACTGCTACTTAAAGGGGTATCAAACTGACCGGCAGATTGTACTGAGTCTCATGGGAGTGAAATCCTAACTATTGAACTGGGATTCAACGAAATTTCGAAATCCAATTTCATAGTTTAATAATAGTTCAATAACTGCTAATTAAATGGGTATCAAACTGGCCAGCAGATTGTACTGAGTCTCATGGGAGTGAAATCCTAACTATTGAATTGGGGATTTCAACGAAATTTCGAAATCAAATTTTGAGAGTTTAATAATAGTTCAATAACTGCTACTTAAATGGGTATCAAACTGACCGGCAGATTGTACTGAGTTTGATGGGAGTGAAATCCTAACTATTGAAATGAGGATTTCAACGAAATTTCGAAATCAAATTTTCAGAGTTTAATAATAGTTCAATAACTGCTACTTAAATGGGTATCAAACTGACCGGCAGATTGTACTGAGTCTCATGGGAGTGAAATCCTAACTATTGAATTGAGGATTTCAACGAAATTTCGAAATCCAATCTTCAGAGTTTATTAATAGTTTAATAACTGCTACTTAAAGGGGTATCAAACTGACCGGTTCAATAACTGCTAATTAAATGGGTATCAAACTGGCCAGCAGATTGTACTGAGTTTGATGGGAGTGAAATCCTAACTATTGAAATGAGGATTTCGACGAAATTTCGAAATCCAATCTTCAGAGTTTATTAATAGTTTAATAACTGCTACTTAAAGGGGTATCAAACTGACCGGCAGATTGTACTGAGTTTGATGGAGTGAAATCCTAACTATTGAAATGAGGATTTCAACGAAATTGCGAAATCCAATCTTCAGAGTTTATTAATAGTTTAATAACTGCTACTTAAAGGGGTATCAAACTGACCAGTAGATTGTACTGAGTTTGATGGGAGTGAAATCCTAACTATTGAGTTGAGGTTTCAACGAGATTTCGAAATCCAATCTTCAGAGTTTATTAATAGTTTAACAACTGCTACTTAAATGGGTATCAAACTGACCGGCAGATTGTACTGAGTTTGATGGGAGTGAAATCCTAACTATTGAAATGAGGATTTCAACGAAATTTCGAAATCCAATCTTCAGAGTTTATTAATAGTTTTAACAACTGCTACTTAAATGGGTATCAAACTGACCGGCAGATTGTACTGAGTCTCATGGGAGTGAAATCCTAACTATTGAATTGGGGATTTCAACGAAATTTCGAAATCAAATTTTGAGAGTTTAATAATAGTTCAATAACTGCTACTTAAATGGGTATCAAACTGACCGGCAGATTGTACTGAGTCTCATGGGAGTGAAATCCTAACTATTGAAATAAGGATTTCAACGAAATTTCGAAATCCAATCTTCAGAGTTATTAATAGTTTAATAACTGCTACTTGAAGGGGTATCAAACTGACCAGTAGATTGTACTGAGTTTGATGGGAGTGAAATCCTAACTATTGAGTTGAGGGTTTCAACGAGATTTCGAAATCCAATCTTCAGAGTTTATTAATAGTTTAACAACTGCTACTTAAATGGGTATTAAACTGACCGGCAGATTGTACTGAGTTTGATGAGAGTGAAATCCTAACTATTGAAATGAGGATTTCAACGAAATTTCGAAATCCAATCTTCAGAGTTTATTAATAGTTTAACAACTGCTACTTAAATGGGTATCAAACTGACCGGCAGATTGTACTGAGTCTCATGGGAGTGAAATCCTAACTATTGAATTGGGGATTTCAACGAAATTTCGAAATCAAATTTTCAGAGTTTAATAATAGTTTAATAACTGCTACTTAAATGGGTATCAAACTGACCGGCAGATTGTACTGAGTCTCATGGGAGTAAAATCCTAACTATTGAATTGAGGATTTCAACGAAATTTCGAAATCAATCTTCAGAGTTTAATAATAGTTTACTAACTGCTACTCAAATGGGTATCAAACTGACCGGCAGATTGTACTGAGTCTGATGGAGTGAATTCCTAACTATTAAATTGAGGATTTCAACGAAATTTCGAAATCCATTCTTCAGAGTTTATTAATAGTTTAATAACTGCTACTTAAATGGGTATCAAACTGACCGGCAGATTGTACTGAGTCTCATGGGAGTGAAATCCTAACTATTGAACTGGGATTTCAACGAAATTTCGAAATCCAATTTTCATAGTTTAATAATAGTTCAATAACTGCTAATTAAATGGGTATCAAACTGGCCAGCAGATTGTACTGAGTTTGATGGGAGTGAAATCCTAACTATTGAATTGAGGGTTTCAACGAGATTTCGAAATCCAATCTTCAGAGTTTATTAATAGTTTAATAACTGCTACTTAAAGGGGTATCAAACTGACCGGCAGATTGTACTGAGTCTCATGGGAGTGAAATCCTAACTATTGAAATAAGGATTTCAACGAAATTTCGAAATCCAATCTTCAGAGTTTATTAATAGTTTAATAACTGCTACTTAAAGGGTATCAAACTGACCAGTAGATTGTACTGAGTTTGATGGGAGTGAAATCCTAACTATTGAGTTGAGGGTTTCAACGAGATTTCGAAATCCAATCTTCAGAGTTTATTAATAGTTTAACAACTGCTACTTAAATGGGTATCAAACTGACCGGCAGATTGTACTGAGTTTGATGGGAGTGAAATCCTAACTATTGAAATGAGGATTTCAACGAGATTTCGAAATCCAATCTTCAGAGTCAGAGAATAATAGTTTAACAACTGCTACTTAAAGGGGTATCAAACTGACCGGCAGATTGTACTGAGTCTCATGAGAGTGAAATCCTAACTATTGAAATAAGGATTTCAACGAAATTTCGAAATCCAATCTTCAGAGTTTATTAATAGTTTAACAACTGCTACTTAAATGGGTATCAAACTGACCGGCAGATTGTACTGAGTTTCATGGGAGTGAAATCCTAACTATTGAATTGGGGATTTCAACGAAATTTCGAAATCCAATCTTCAGAGTTTATTAATAGTTTAACAACTGCTACTTAAATGGGTATCAAACTGACCGGCAGATTGTACTGAGTCTCATGGGAGTGAAATCCTAACTATTGAATTGGGGATTTCAACGAAATTTCGAAATCAAATTTTCAGAGTTTAATAATAGTTCAATAACTGCTACTTAAATGGGTATCAAACTGACCGGCAGATTGTACTGAGTCTCATGGGAGTGAAATCCTAACTATTGAATTGAGGATTTCAACGAAATTTCGAAATCCAATCTTCAGAGTTTATTATAGTTTAATAACTGCTACTTAAAGGGGTATCAAACTGACCGGCAGATTGTACTGAATTTGATGGGAGTGAAATCCTAACTATTGAAATGAGGATTTCAACGAAATTTCGAAATCCAATCTTCAGAGTTTATTAATAGTTTAACAACTGCCACTTAAATGGGTATCAAACTGACCGGCAGATTGTACTGAGTCTCATGGGAGTGAAATCCTAACTATTGAATTGGGGATTTCAACGAAATTTCGAAATCAATTTTCAGAGTTTAATAATAGTTCAATAACTGCTACTTAAATGGGTATCAACTGACCGGCAGATTGTACTGAGTCTCATGGGAGTGAAATCCTAACTATTGAATTGAGGATTTCAACGAAATTTCGAAATCCAATCTTCAGAGTTTATTAATAGTTTAACAACTGCTACTTAAAGAGGTATCAAACTGACCAGTAGATTGTACTCAGTCTCATAGAATTGAAACTGACTTACTACAATAAAATTTTACCTGGGTAATAATTTGATTTGGTTATCTATACTTCTCCCTCTCGAGTTTGTCTATCTCTCGCTCTTATCTCAAATCCAATTAAACATTACCCGCTACTAATTGGATAACTCATAAAGATGAGCCCTATTACTTGAGAGGGCTCCAAGTGCCAATTAGGGTGTGCGACAATAGGACACGTCTAATTGGGTTCCGCCTCCACTGGTAAACGCCCACCAGGTTAACTCGAATCATCCAGCGTCCTTCATTCGACAGCGTGGCTTCCCTACTGAGCTGACTGTGCTCCTCTTCGGACACATATTCATCCGTCTACCTCTACTTATACTCCGAGCAAACGTCGAAAAAAGGCGACATCACAGTTAGTTGAAATAACGTGAGAACAGATTAGTCAAAATTCGATCTCCAGAATTCAATCTTCAGAGTTTATTAATAGTTTAATAACTGCTACTTAAAGGGGTATCAAACTGACCGGCAGATTGTACTGCATTTGATGGGAGTGAAATCCTAACTATTGAAATGAGGATTTCAACGAAATTTCGAAATCCAATCTTCAGAGTTTATTAATAGTTTAACAACTGCTACTTAAATGGGTATCAAACTGACCGGCAGATTGTACTGAGTCTCATGGGAGTGAAATCCTAACTATTGAATTGGGGATTTCAACGAAATTTCGAAATCAAATTTTCAGAGTTTAATAATAGTTCAATAACTGCTACTTAAATGGGTATCAAACTGACCGGCAGATTGTACTGAGTCTCATGGGAGTGAAATCCTAACTATTGAATTGAGGATTTCAACGAAATTTCGAAATCCAATCTTCAGAGTTTATTAATAGTTTAATAACTGCTACTTAAAGGGGTATCAAACTGACCGGCAGATTGTACTGAATTTGATGGGAGTGAAATCCTAACTATTGAAATGAGGATTTCAACGAAATTTCGAAATCCAATCTTCAGAGTTTATTAATAGTTTAACAACTGCTACTTAAATGGGTATCAAACTGACCGGCAGATTGTACTGAGTCTCATGGGAGTGAAATCCTAACTATTGAATTGGGGATTTCAACGAAATTTCGAAATCAAATTTTCAGAGTTTAATAATAGTTCAATAACTGCTACTTAAATGGGTATCAAACTGACCGGCAGATTGTACTGAGTCTCATGGGAGTGAAATCCTAACTATTGAATTGAGGATTTCAACGAAATTTCGAAATCCAATCTTCAGACTTCATTATTAATTCGACAACTTTACCGTATATGGGTATTAAATTGACCAGTAGATCACACTTAGTATTATAAAATCAAACGTGAATCTCAACTGGTGAGTTCAAGAGTTTTTTTTTGTGTTTTTGCTTGTTTATAATTCGTTGTTTATTTAATCGATATTTTAATGATACAAACTAGTTTACTGTTACAAACAATTGGCTTTTTTGATACAAACTAGTTTACAATTAAAAACAGAACAAACTTTTCGATTAATTCTCTATCGTTTCTCATCTTGTATTTGTTGAAGTTTTTCAGATTATTGTAAGTAATTGTTTTATTTTCAGTGGCGCAAAAAGAGACGTGCGATAGATTCAAACCTCAACTTCATAAACTTCGTAAGTGTGACTTTATGGTATTTTTTCTAGTTTCATACCAATTCGTTCGTTCTAGTGAAGTTTTTCTTGCAAAATATCGTTTCAGTAATGTACAAACGTAAAAATCTCAGAGTTGAACACTTTAAAATAGTATTAAATAGTCAGGTATCAAGTTTTGACACTCATTTCTCATTGTTTTTTTTTGAAACGATTTAGACACTAAACATGACTTTTTTTAGACACTTTTAGACACTAACATGACTAATTTCAGGTATTTAATACTGATATCTGCCCAATTCGATTAAATATTCAAAACTTGACATAATTTCGGTTTGATTCTTTGTCAATGTGTTTTTATGAGTTAAAGTAATGGATAAAAACTCAAACCAATGTCAGCGAAGCCATAATTAACCCTCACGTCCACTGTCAGCTGCAGCTGACAGGGTATGTTTTGACACTTCTAGACCATTATATTGGCTATAAATTATTTTCAATGTTTAATAGGGTTAGTAAACCACTCTCTGTTTGTCGGTGTGCAGTTTTTTTCACTATCATATTCAGATAAGTTCGAATTGTATTGGGTGAAAAATGACTACTATAAAGTAAACAGACCCCTCCAAGCCTTACCGTTTAGAATTTCACTTGATGGTTTTTTTCTCTAATAATCATTCGTGGTTCTTAATGATAATACTAAAATGTGTTCTTTATCAGCTCGAAAACGACTCTCACACCAAAAACTCAAGCTAGAAACACTCAGCGTAAAAGTGTAAACAGACCCCTTCAATCCTTACCGTTCGGAATGTCACAAGTGGTTTTTTGAGGTTATCTGGTCATTATGGCTACAACTCCTGTCAGACTAATTGTTCCTGTTATCCGAAATTTGAAATTTTAATTCTCAATACTCGACTGAAATCAAAAAACTTACGACTAACCAATCTTATCACAATTGTCAAACTAAACCCTTCTGAAATTCTGTAATTAAATAATATTGGAGTTTAATCATTACGTCTAACTATCAACTATCTAACTGACTATCTATCATTAATTGCATTGGTATCTTAAGCTTAGAGAATCATCACGCTGTCCTGTAAGGATCATTGAGACTTCCCTCACGGGTAACTTGCAAGTAGCACGCAAAAGCCGGCGTAATTAATTCAAGAGTTATTACGCTGTCCTGTAAGGATCATTGAGACTTCCCTCACGGGTAACTTGCAAGTAGCACGCAATAGCCGGCGTAAACTCAATATGAGGTGACAGTAGTGGCACTGTTCTTCAAGTCTGTTAGCTCAACCCAAAGGGAACTGTTGCTCCACCCTCCTTGCCGTCACTTCGAACGACTCAGGTGGCGCGTAGACGCCTCATGAAGTGTTAAGAAAGTAATGAAAAGCCTGGCTCTTACCACTTCACTCACAGTTTCAATTTTTCACCTAATTGTATAATTTATGCGAGCACCGTCTCTCTTTCTTCCATTGTTGCTTTGGCCTAACTTTGACGTGAGTCGGTTTAGCCGCGGACAACAAGTCAGAATAAGATCGGGTGCTCTTGTACCTTGTTTTCAGTTGAGCCTCTTCAATAGCGCATCTCTGTCTGCCGATGAAGGAGATGAACCAAATGATGTCCCGCCCTAAACATTGATCATCAATAAATTGATCAAACATCTCGTTCTGAACTTCTAGAAAAATCTTGTGCTGATGATCGTTTCAAAAAAAACAATGAGAAATGAGTGTCAAAACTTGATACCTGACTATTTAATACTATTTTAAAGTGTTCAACTCTGAGATTTTTACGTTTGTACATTACTGAAACGATATTTTGCAAGAAAAACTTCACTAGAACGAACGATTGGTATGAAACTAGAAAAATACCATAAAGTCACACTTACGAAGTTTATGAAGTTGAGGTTTGAATCTATCGCACGTCTCTTTTGCGCCACTGAAAATAAAACAATTACTTACAATAATCTGAAAAACTTCAACAAATACAAGATGAGAAACGATAGAGAATTAATCAAAAAGTTTGTTCTGTTTTAATTGTAAACTAGTTTGTATCAAAAAAGCCAATTGTTTGTAACAGTAAACTAGTTTGTATCATTAAAATATCGATTATATAAACAACGAATTATAAACAAGCAAAAACACAAAAAAAACTCTTGAACTCACCAGTTGAGATTCACGTTTGATTTTATAATACTAAGTGTGATCTACTGGTCAATTTAATACCCATATACGGTAAAGTTGTCGAATTAATAATGAAGTCTGAAGATTGGATTTCGAAATTTCGTTGAAATCCTCAATTCAATAGTTAGGATTTCACTCCCATGAGACTCAGTACAATCTGCCGGTCAGTTTGATACCCATTTAAGTAGCAGTTATTGAACTATTATTAAACTCTGAAAATTTGATTTCGAAATTTCGTTGAAATCCCCAATTCAATAGTTAGGATTTCACTCCCATGAGACTCAGTACAATCTGCCGGTCAGTTTGATACCCATTTAAGTAGCAGTTGTTAAACTATTAATAAACTCTGAAGATTGGATTTCGAAATTTCGTTGAAATCCTCATTTCAATAGTTAGGATTTCACTCCCTATTCTGCTCGAGGTAAATATTAAATACTTGAATAACTATTTAAAAAATTTGGGTTATTGCTTATTTGCAGTTATACACACTATAGTCGAGATATACTAACTTTCTTTGCTCTTCATCAATTTAAAATTTTGTGTCCGATGAATGAACTCAGTAGTCATTATTGAATAAAGTCAGTAGTCAGTAGCCGACACAAGTTCACTTTGTTTACCTTTTCACGAATTGAAGGTTTTCGAATGTAAACTATTTTTTAAGAGGACGGAATTGATGCGTCCATGGTTCAAGAATCTGATCCCAATGATGTTCCCGGCACCAGCGGCTGCAATATGTATTCCCATCATTCACAAGGTGACGAAATGGATTCAGAATATCGACAAGGTAAATAATTGGTTTTGTACTGTTTTAAAACAAATTGTCTGTTACTGATAGTTAAATTTGAATAATATAAAGCTATTCCAAAAACACATAATTGTATTTTAGATGCCTGGTACACGGCCTCCCAGATTGCTAGGTGTGATCCAGCAAATGTTCCTGGTCCGAACAGCACCGAAGTGAATCCACCACAAAGACAAGGTATAGATTCGGTTTTGTATTGTTTCAGAACATTTTTTTGTTACTGATAATTGAAGCTAAATATCATAAAGCAAAGCAAAAAAAGAAGAAGTTAGTTTCAGTTGCCAATTCAAATGAGTAATCAATGTTTGAACAAAACTTGAAAGGGAAAAACGTTTTGAGAATCGAAGCCATCCCACGTGTTCTAAATTTTTTATTTGATCTGTTCCTCAGTTTTATTCTCAAAATTTCAGATTTGCTCCATGAGGCGAAAATGGTTGATCTCACAGAAGAATCAAGATTGAGGAGAAAAGAAATGAAAGACCTCAAATGTGGCTATCATCAATTTGAAAATGGAGTGAAGGTGTGTGACATTTTTGTTGTATAGTATAATTTTGCCCGCTTCTTTTCCTGCAACAATATTAGCCTCATAATACATTTTGGTTTTGATATCGAAAATGTACAAAATATTGGAAATTCAACATCGGTTTTACAGTTACTGGAGTTGGCTCTTGCTGATTCTGAAGACAACGACCCGTACGAACTCGCTCCAATCAGTAAGAAGCACAAAGATCTTGCCGCACTACCTCATAAGAACATTCAACTGGCCTTGATACAACACATTTCGGCATACTGGCCATGCATAAGGCCGATGAACATCAAGGAGCGAACACTTACTACGAAACAAGCTGGATCTGGTTAGTGAAAAGAAAACTTGTTTGTTGAATATTTCAATATTAAGAGAGCTGTCAGTATAACTAGTAAATACAAAAAAATAACTATTAATTACGAAAACAGTCTTCTTTCTTTTTTCAAATGTAATTTTTGATCAATAATAATAGTGAGTCCTTACAATGAATTATTTAAGGTGTGGCGGCGACTTGTGACATTCCAAAAGGAAGCATCATCTGCTCCTACTATGGCCGTCAGATGTCATACGATGACAGAGACACGTGAGTTGATTCTTTCACACTTCATTTTCTAATTTTGACTGAATGAAATGGATTGGAAACAGATTTTTAAATTTTCTGATCACAATGTTAGCTCAATTTAGATACGAGTTTGGCGTCCTGCAGTCAAAGAAACTTCACATGGATGATTACAAGATTGAAGATGATCTCAACAAAGTGGCCATCTTTGGACACACAGCGCTGGGAAAAAATCTTTCTCGAGGTGAGCACATGAACAAACTGCAAAATAGTAGTTTTCTGAAATCACCATGCCAAATTTATGAATAGTCGTGCATCCCTCATTTATCCACCCAATTCATTTCATGCGTTACTCATCATTTTTAGAAGACGGAGACAGCTGTGTATTTCTTGGCCACCTCATGAATCACAGCAAGATTCATTTCAACGCAAGAGTGATGAAAGAAAACGGTCCCAAGTCTGATCGTCATCGTTCAAGTAAGTTTCAGTACAAAACTTCTCACTCTTTGCTGACCAGTACCATAAAATAATTGAAGGTTTCTGTAAATTTGGAACCCTTCAAAAGGTTACAATTATGATTTGCAGAAAATCGATCTTAATGTGCATAACATTACTACCAACTGGCAATTATAGATCCCTACTGGCAAGTGGTATTCCTGAAAGCCACTCGGGACATCAGAATGGGAGAAGAGGTGTTCTGGGATTATGGGAAGGCTTCGGATTTCCCCATACATCATGTATGCATTTGCATGAAATGCCAAGGTAAGAATGAGAATAACAGAAGGACTTCATGGCATTAATCAATTTTGTCCCAGATATGTTTAATCAACAATTTTAATTCGTCTCAGATATGTTTAATCAACAGTTTAACACACACGTTTGTTTACCTTTTCACGAATTGAAGGTTTTTCGAATGTAAACTATTTTTTAAGAGGACGGAATTGATGCGTCCATGGTTCAAGAATCTGATCCCAATGATGTTCCCGGCACCAGCGGCTGCAATATGTATTCCCATCATTCACAAGGTGACGAAATGGATTCAGAATATCGACAAGGTAAATAATTGGTTTTGTACCGTTTTAAAACAAATTGTCTGTTACTGATAGTTAAATTTGAATAATATAAAGCTATTCCAAAAACACATAATTGTATTTTAGATGCCTGGTACACGGCCTCCCAGATTGCTAGGTGTGATCCAGCAAATGTTCCTGGTCCGAACAGCACCGAAGTGAATCCACCACAAAGACAAGGTATAGATTCGGTTTTGTATTGTTTCAGAACATTTTTTTTGTTACTGATAATTGAAGCTAAATATCATAAAGCAAAGCAAAAAAAGAAGAAGTTAGTTTCAGTTGCCAATTCAAATGAGTAATCAATGTTTGAACAAAACTTGAAAGGGAAAAACGTTTTGAGAATCGAAGCCATCCCACGTGTTCTAAATTTTTTATTTGATCTGTTCCTCAGTTTTATTCTCAAAATTTCAGATTTGCTCCATGAGGCGAAAATGGTTGATCTCACAGAAGAATCAAGATTGAGGAGAAAAGAAATGAAAGACCTCAAATGTGGCTATCATCAATTTGAAAATGGAGTGAAGGTGTGTGACATTTTTGGTTGTATACTATAATTTTGCCCGCTTCTTTTCCTGCAACAATATTAGCCTCATATACATTTTGGTTTTGATATCGAAAATGTACAAAATATTGGAAATTCAACATCGGTTTTACAGTTACTGGAGTTGGCTCTTGCTGATTCTGAAGACAACGACCCGTACGAACTCGCTCCAATCAGTAAGAAGCACAAAGATCTTGCCGCACTACCTCATAAGAACATTCAACTGGCCTTGATACAACACATTTCGGCATACTGGCCATGCATAAGGCCGATGAACATCAAGGAGCGAACACTTACTACGAAACAAGCTGGATCTGGTTAGTGAAAAGAAAACTTGTTTGTTGAATATTTCAATATTAAGAGAGCTGTCAGTATAACTAGTAAATACAAAAAAATAACTATTAATTACGAAAAACAGTCTTCTTTCTTTTTCAAATGTAATTTTTGATCAATAATAATAGTGAGTCCTTACAATGAATTATTTAAGGTGTGGCGGCGACTTGTGACATTCCAAAAGGAAGCATCATCTGCTCCTACTATGGCCGTCAGATGTCATACGATGACAGAGACACGTGAGTTGATTCTTTCACACTTCATTTTCTAATTTTGACTGAATGAAATGGATTGGAAACAGATTTTTAAATTTTCTGATCACAATGTTAGCTCAATTTAGATACGAGTTTGGCGTCCTGCAGTCAAAGAAACTTCACATGGATGATTACAAGATTGAAGATGATCTCAACAAAGTGGCCATCTTTGGACACACAGCGCTGGGAAAAAATCTTTCTCGAGGTGAGCACATGAACAAACTGCAAAATAGTAGTTTCTGAAATCACCATGCCAAATTTATGAATAGTCGTGCATCCCTCATTTATCCACCCAATTCATTTCATGCGTTACTCATCATTTTTAGAAGACGGAGACAGCTGTGTATTTCTTGGCCACCTCATGAATCACAGCAAGATTCATTTCAACGCAAGAGTGATGAAAGAAAACGGTCCCAAGTCTGATCGTCATCGTTCAAGTAAGTTTCAGTACAAAACTTCTCACTCTTTGCTGACCAGTACCATAAAATAATTTGAAGGTTTCTGTAAATTTGGAACCCTTCAAAAGGTTACATTTATGATTTGCAGAAAATCGATCTTTAATGTGCATAACATTACTACCAACTGGCAATTATAGATCCCTACTGGCAAGTGGTATTCCTGAAAGCCACTCGGGACATCAGAATGGGAGAAGAGGTGTTCTGGGATTATGGGAAGGCTTCGGATTTCCCATACATCATGTATGCATTTGCATGAAATGCCAAGGTAAGAATGAGAATAACAGAAGGACTTCATGGCATTAATCAATTTTGTCCCAGATATGTTTAATCAACAATTTTAATTCGTCTCAGATATGTTTAATCAACAGTTTAACACAAGTTGAAATGTATCGTGTTTTTAAGGACGTTGTCACTGCGGGAATTGCAGAGGAAACACCTTCCACAACAAAAACCCGAGGGAGACTATGGAGGCCTTGCTGGAAAACTACAGCAAAGACAATGTAAGTTTGTAAATACGTCGACTTTGTGTCGAGTTAATAATATGTTCCCGTCACCAAGAGATGTAGTAAATAATAGTTCCAAGTGCACAATCACATATTTATTTTGACATTGATTTAAGCAGTAGTTTGTCTGACTTAACAATAATATAACACTGAATAGAACATCACGTCAAACGTGTATCAATCAAATTGACCAAAACTGTAGCTGAAGCTGACACCACTTGTGTATGCAAAACTTGAATTTATTAGTTCCGACTGAAATTCACACAGTATCATGGATCAATCTGTTATCCAATTTTCATTTTGCAGGGAACGGTTTACGCAAGGAAACCTCACCAAACCATGGCTAAAACTCTGCGAGGATTGTGTGCCGCAACTTTTCAAGGAACGGATCTGTCTCCAGTAAGTTTATTGAACTATTCACATACAAGAGCGAACGTAAGAAAGTCAATTGTTGTTGATTATTTCATTAAATCTACTCAGATTCCAATGAGCTAACTATTATCGTTAAATACACTCGGCCTTTCAAAACACTCAAATTATTCTACGGGCAATTGCAGGAGAAGGAAGACAAACTACTGACATATCTCCAGAAGACATTGACAACGACTGCGAACAGTTGACGCGCTTCCGTAAGAAAGCAGCCAAAACAGGAGGCGTGCCATCGGATGGGTTTTTCAACTTGTTCATCCAGAAGACAGGAGCAAATCCGAAGGTTTGTTGTGTCATAACTAGATTTGACAATAAGGAACGAGATTTGGTAGAGGTGTTTCGCGTATTCGATATTTTCAGTAACTACTTAATAGCTCTCACAACTAATAATTAACCAACTTTTGAAGAGAAAAGTGGTTTAGAATTAGTGTCAAACCAATTTGGAAGGGTACCGTTCACTGGGCAGAAATTTCTACCGAAGTGCAATTTTTTTAGGTTCTTCTGTGCAGGTCAGGCTTTGTTGTTTCATAAACTAAATTTCCAGCTCATTGTGACTGGTCTTGCCGTATGGTTGAAGAACACTGTTATTGTTCTTTCGTCGAATGAAGGCCTGAGTTTCATCAGTCGACAGCTCAGGATGCAGCCCCTGACGAGTTCGTTTTGATTCAGGCAGGTGTAGCCTATCGTTTAGTGCTAGCTGTAGATGCGTGTACATCTACTCTGTGCGTACCGTTAAATACAGCCTGATTGACTTGTTATTTCATGAAACTATATTTTATATTATTTGATCTTTCTGAATGAGTAATTGATATGCTACTTTATCTCGATTAGTTATTGTTCTTGTATGAATCATTAAATGTTATTGTGTGATTACTGTCCACGTAAGGTGAATGTTGTTGTCTTATTAAAATAAGTGAAGGAGTTTTTCGAGTATAGAACGACGTGTCTTATGCTCTTGTGCAAATTTATCTGAATTCATTATTGTTTGAGTGTTCACAAATGTTTGTTGTGATTTCTGTTGAGTGGTTACTAATCACTTTGTTCAGATTGATTATTTGTTCATACATGTACAGATTTTTCAAGTGTTGAATAATGTTTGAAATGAAAATACTTAACCTCGGCGTTTTTTTTCAAGTTTGAGACATTAAGATGCTTAGATCTACAATATTCGATATCTGTTTCATTCCGAATCTGAACGCAAGTGTTGAAAAAGCATACGAGAAATTGTTTTCAAGCATACAAATGTGTTGTAGCCAATTTAATGGTTTCAAGCTGTCCAAACTGCCTTTTGGTCGAATATGAGTATATTTCATGTTCAACTAAGATATTCCAGCTATAAGAAACCTTGGAATCATTAGTTTGGCTAAAATCTTCACAGTATTATTTGTTTTACCCCAATAAAACCTTTAACCAAGTTCTGGCCAATATAATGACTTCAAAGTGTCAAAACACCCCTTGTCAGCTCCCAGGGTTCACACAACATACACTGCTCTACAAAATATCCAAGAATCAGCCAAAATGACTATGTAGCACAATAGCTTAACACTCAAACATATATTTTCCAGACCAAAACCCAGTTGTGGCTCTGGCCTAGCCAACACAATAATGTCGTTTTCAATACCGATACCTCCCCATAAGGTGTCAATACTGTATTATGTCACTCTACCAGGAACACTACGTTTAGGCTACTCTCTCAGCATCAAGCATCGATTCAGCATGTAAACCCAGAATGGGAAGTCCACATAACTTACCTGAATAACTCCCAACTATATTTTTTTCTGTTATAATCACTGTATAATGATTATACAACACCTTCTGAAACAAACAGTTCGGAACGAGAAGAGGTTTGTATAATGATTATACAACATCTTTTGAAACAGTTCGGAACGAGAAGAGGTTTGTATAATGATTATACAACACCTTCTGAAACAGTTCAGAACGAGAAGAGGTTTGTATAATGATTATACAACACCTTCTGAAACAGTTCGGAACGAGAAGAGGTTTGTATAATGATTATACAACACCTTCTGAAACAGTTCGGAACGAGAAGAGGTTTGTATAATGATTATACAACACCTTCTGAAACAATTGGGAGGGAAAAGAGGTTTGTATAATGATTATACAACACCTTCTGCACCTATTCGGAACGAGAAGAGGTTTGTATAATGATTATACAACATCTTCTGAAACAGTTCGGAACGAGAAGAGGTTTGTATAATGATTATACAACACCTTCTGAGTACCTATTCGGAACGAGAAGAGGTTTGTATAATGATTATACAACACCTTCTGTACCTATTCGGAACGAGAAGAGGTTTGTATAATTATTATACAACACCTTCTGAAACAGTTCGGAACGAGAAGAGGTTTGTATAATGATTATACAACACCTTCTGTACCTATCCGGAACGAGAAGAGGTTTGTATAATGATCATACAGCACCTTCTGAAACAGTTGGGAGGGAAAAGAGGTTTGTATAATAATTATACAACACCTTCTGAAACAGTTCGGAACGAGAAGAGGTTTGTATAATGATTATACAACACCTTCTGAAACAGTTCGGAACGAGAAGAGGTTTGTATAATGATTATACAACACCTTCTGAAACAGTTCGGAACGAGAAGAGGTTTGTATAATGATTATACAACACCTTCTGAAACAGTTGGGAGGGAAAAGAGGTTTGTATAATGATTATACAACACCTTCTGAAACAAACAGTTCGGAACGAGAAGAGGTTTGTATAATGATTACACAACACCTTCTGAAACAGTTCGGAACGAGAAGAGGTTTGTATAATGATTATACAACATCTTCTGTACCTATTCGGAACGAGAAGAGGTTTGTATAATGATTATACAACACCTTCTGTACCTATTCGGAACGAGAAGAGGTTTGTATAATGATTATACAACACCTTCTAAAACAGTTCGGAACGAGAAGAGGTTTGTATAATGATTATACAACACCTTCTGAAACAGTTCGGAACGAGAAGAGGTTTGTATAATGATTATACAACACCTTCTGAAACAGTTGGGAGGGAAAAGAGGTTTGTATAATGATTATACAACACCTTCTGAAACAGTTGGGAGGGAAAAGAGGTTTGTATAATAATTATACAACACCTTCTGAAACAGCTCGGAACGAGAAGAGGTTTGTATAATGATTATACAACACCTTCTGAAACAGTTCGGAACGAGAAGAGGTTTGTATAATGATTATACAACACCTTCTAAAACAGTTCGGAACGAGAAGAGGTTTGTATAATGATTATACAACACCTTCTGAAACAGTTGGGAGGGAAAAGAGGTTTGTATAATGATTATACAACACCTTCTGAAACAAACAGTTCGGAACGAGAAGAGGTTTGTATAATGATTACACAACACCTTCTGAAACAGTTCGGAACGAGAAGAGGTTTGTATAATGATTATACAACATCTTCTGTACCTATTCGGAACGAGAAGAGGTTTGTATAATGATTATACAACACCTTCTGTACCTATTCGGAACGAGAAGAGGTTTGTATAATGATTATACAACACCTTCTAAAACAGTTCGGAACGAGAAGAGGTTTGTATAATGATTATACAACATCTTTGAAACAGTTCGGAACGAGAAGAGGTTTGTATAATGATTATACAACACCTTCTGAAACAGTTCAGAACGAGAAGAGGTTTGTATAATGATTATACAACACCTTCTGAAACAGTTCGGAACGAGAAGAGGTTTGTATAATGATTATACAACACCTTCTGAAACAGTTCGGAACGAGAAGAGGTTTGTATAATGATTATACAACACCTTCTGAAACAGTTGGGAGGGAAAAGAGGTTTGTATAATGATTAGACAACACCTTCTGCACCTATTCGGAACGAGAAGAGGTTTGTATAATGATTATACAACACCTTCTGAAACAGTTCGGAACGAGAAGAGGTTTGTATAATGATTATACAACACCTTCTGTACCTATTCGGAACGAGAAGAGGTTTGTATAATTATTATACAACACCTTCTGAAACAGTTCGGAACGAGAAGAGGTTTGTATAATGATTATACAACACCTTCTGAAACAGTTCGGAACGAGAAGAGGTTTGTATAATGATTATACAACATCTTCTGAAACAGTTCGGAACGAGAAGAGGTTTGTATAATGATTACACAACACCTTCTAAAACAGTTCGGAACGAGAAGAGGTTTGTATAATTATTATACAACACCTTCTGAAACAGTTCGGAACGAGAAGAGGTTTGTATAATGATTATACAACACCTTCTGAAACAGTTCGGAACGAGAAGAGGTTTGTATAATGATTATACAACACCTTCTGAAACAGTTGGGAGGGAAAAGAGGTTTGTATAATGATTATACAACACCTTCTGTACCTATCCGGAACGAGAAGAGGTTTGTATAATGATTATACAACACCTTCTGAAACAGTTGGGAGGGAAAAGAGGTTTGTATAATAATTATACAACACCTTCTGAAACAGTTCGGAACGAGAAGAGGTTTGTATAATGATTATACAACACCTTCTGAAACAGTTCGGAACGAGAAGAGGTTTGTATAATGATTATACAACACCTTCTGAAACAGTTCGGAACGAGAAGAGGTTTGTATAATGATTATACAACACCTTCTGAAACAGTTGGGAGGGAAAAGAGGTTTGTATAATGATTATACAACACCTTCTGAAACAAACAGTTCGGAACGAGAAGAGGTTTTTATAATGATTACACAACACCTTCTGAAACAGTTCGGAACGAGAAGAGGTTTGTATAATGATTATACAACATCTTCTGTACCTATTCGGAACGAGAAGAGGTTTGTATTATGATTATACAACACCTTCTGTACCTATTCGGAACGAGAAGAGGTTTGCACAATGATTATACAACACCTTCTAAAACAGTTCGGAACGAGAAGAGGTTTGTATAATGATTATACAACATCTTTTGAAACAGTTCGGAACGAGAAGAGGTTTGTATAATGATTATACAACACCTTCTGAAACAGTTCAGAACGAGAAGAGGTTTGTATAATGATTATACAACACCTTCTGAAACAGTTCGGAACGAGAAGAGGTTTGTATAATGATTATACAACACCTTCTGAAACAGTTCGGAACGAGAAGAGGTTTGTATAATGATTATACAACACCTTCTGAAACAGTTGGGAGGGAAAAGAGGTTTGTATAATGATTATACAACACCTTCTGCACCTATTCGGAACGAGAAGAGGTTTGTATAATGATTATACAACACCTTCTGAAACAGTTCGGAACGAGAAGAGGTTTGTATAATGATTAAACAACACCTTCTGTACCTATTCGGAACGAGAAGAGGTTTGTATAATTATTATACAACACCTTCTGAAACAGTTCGGAACGAGAAGAGGTTTGTATAATGATTATACAACACCTTCTGAAACAGTTCGGAACGAGAAGAGGTTTGTATAATGATTATACAACACCTTCTGAAACAGTTCGAACGAGAAGAGGTTTGTATAATGATTATACAACATCTTCTGAAACAGTTCGGAACGAGAAGAGGTTTGTATAATGATTACACAACACCTTCTAAAACAGTTCGGAACGAGAAGAGGTTTGTATAATGATTATACAACACCTTCTGAAACAGTTCGGAACGAGAAGAGGTTTGTATAATGATTATACAACACCTTCTGAAACAGTTCGGAACGAGAAGAGGTTTGTATAATGATTATACAACACCTTCTGAAACAGTTGGGAGGGAAAAGAGGTTTGTATAATGATTATACAACACCTTCTGTACCTATCCGGAACGAGAAGAGGTTTGTATAATGATTATACAACACCTTCTGAAACAGTTGGGAGGGAAAAGAGGTTTGTATAATAATTATACAACACCTTCTGAAACAGTTCGGAACGAGAAGAGGTTTGTATAATGATTATACAACACCTTCTGAAACAGTTCGGAACGAGAAGAGGTTTGTATAATGATTATACAACACCTTCTGAAACAGTTCGGAACGAGAAGAGGTTTGTATAATGATTATACAACACCTTCTGAAACAGTTGGGAGGGAAAAGAGGTTTGTATAATGATTATACAACACCTTCTGAAACAAACAGTTCGGAGCGAGAAGAGGTTTGTATAATGATTACACAACACCTTCTGAAACAGTTCGGAACGAGAAGAGGTTTGTATAATGATTATACAACATCTTCTGTACCTATTCGGAACGAGAAGAGGTTTGTATAATGATTATACAACACCTTCTGTACCTATTCGGAACGAGAAGAGGTTTGTATAATGATTATACAACACCTTCTAAAACAGTTCGGAACGAGAAGAGGTTTGTATAATGATTATACAACATCTTTTGAAACAGTTCGGAACGAGAAGAGGTGTGTATAATGATTATACAACACCTTCTGAAACAGTTCAGAACGAGAAGAGGTTTGTATAATGATTATACAACACCTTCTGAAACAGTTCGGAACGAGAAGAGGTTTGTATAATGATTATACAACACCTTCTGTACCTATTCGGAACGAGAAGAGGTTTGTATAATGATTATACAACACCTTCTAAAACAGTTCGGAACGAGAAGAGGTTTGTATAATGATCATACAACATCTTTTGAAACAGTTCGGAACGAGAAGAGGTTTGTATAATGATTACACAACACCTTCTGAAACAGTTCGGAACGAGAAGAGGTTTGTATAATGATTATACAACATCTTCTGTACCTATTCGGAACGAGAAGAGGTTTGTATAATGATTATACAACACCTTCTGTACCTATTCGGAACGAGAAGAGGTTTGTATAATGATTATACAACACCTTCTAAAACAGTTCGGAACGAGAAGAGGTTTGTATAATGATCATACAACATCTTTTGAAACAGTTCGGAACGAGAAGAGGTTTGTATAATGATTATACAACACCTTCTGAAACAGTTCAGAACGAGAAGAGGTTTGTATAATGATTATACAACACCTTCTGAAACAGTTCGGAACGAGAAGAGGTTTGTATAATGATTATACAACACCTTCTGAAACAGTTCGGAACGAGAAGAGGTTTGTATAATGATTATACAACACCTTCTGAAACAGTTGGGAGGGAAAAGAGGTTTGTATAATGATTATACAACACCTTCTGCACCTATTCGGAACGAGAAGAGGTTTGTATAATGATTATACAACACCTTCTGAAACAGTTCGGAACGAGAACAGGGAAAGGGTGTCGCCCAGGGCATGCCGAGAATTTGCCCATGGCACATCTGCCCAACTATGACGGGCGATGCCTAGTCAATGCCTGGACAGATTTGCCATGGGCATGCCCAGACGATGAAAATCAGTTCTGGGGACCCTTAATAGGTTTTCTTTATTAAAATCTCATTCAATCATATTTTAACTCGATAAGGCGCATTATTCAACATAATTTTTTTAGATATTCTCAAAAAAAACTTTTTATTACTTAAGTAACAACAACAACAAATAACAGTAACAGCAAAATAAACAAAGAATAACCAGCATAAAAAACAATGCAAATACCTGACAAAGGTGGCAGAAAAACATAACTTTTCAGAGAAAAATAGCTACAAACACGTTTTACAAGTTAAATCTAAATGCAATATATATAAGGTAAATCGAAGAGGGAAAGTACTAATTACATGTTGGATACTTATGAATGTGATAGAGTATTACCAGAATTGAGTCTTTCACTTTTCACAGATTCACTATAGTGGCCAAAACTAAGTAACTGGTCAGAATAATAATAATAAGAATGAGCTAGTCTTCTTCAAAACAATAAACATATAATATTTTTAGTGAAAAGATCTCCAAAGAAGACGCTTATTGCCCAACTATGGGATCAAGGGTTAAAACCGAATTTTCAATGATACAAGAGTTGGCCGAAATATAATGTTTTCTTAATACTTTTCCTTACAAAGGAAAACTTTCCAAGAACGAATGAGAAACAGACACAATAGATATAGAATATACAGCCTTACCCTAACCTCAGTTATTATTGCGTCTTATTCAGTTTTAGTGAGAAGCTACATGGGGGTTCCTCAGCAAAATGTCCCAATTATAATCAAACAGCTATAATTAACAATAACCAAGTATCTTTCTTCTTACTATAACCTCCTTCCCCATCTCGCCGCTTTACGTTAAGAATTTCGAAATGTGTGTTTTACCATTCCATTAGATGTTTTTGATTGTATGATTTCGTAAAAGGACGAGATAGATTTGGCACAATAGAATACAACGATACCGCAAATGCAATCCTCATCGAGTACTCAAGATGAAATTGTCGTCGTATAATCCATTATACATTTATTGTACAAATCGAACGGCCATCGACGATACTTTGCCTTGAGACGAGATTGTACATCTGTAAATATCGAAATGAAACAAGAACACAAAAAACTGAACTCAATGAGTATCTTTCACACCCTTATTCTTCTATACAAGCTCCGTGTTGTAAGTGTTACAGTCCACAAGTTTTAGAACCAAGATAACCGGTCCATTAACAACAAGACGCAAAAAACGGGCTATCTTTCCTATCTGGTATCTGGTTCTGGAGAACATTCGTCAAATTTGGAAGCAAAATCATGAGAATTCACGCAAGTGAATCGACAGACGGGTAACTATGTGGTAGAATAGTCACAGTACAGTGTGTGAAAATGTATCCTGCTACCTGTACTGGTTTACTAGTTTACCATCAGTTATCACTCACATCACACTAATAGCTTCCAAACATAGAAGTAAAAATACTGTAGATTGTAGTTAGGGGAACAATGTAGAACCGCCCTCACCTAAACCCCCCCCGCGTCACTATCTCCACCTAACTGAAAGATACCAATAATCAATAAAAAATCTGACACATAGACTAGTTAGAGAGCGCAAGTAACCATCGGTAGTCAACAGGTAGCAAATAAAAGCCTACCTCCTATAAAATCCGTCGACCAATGTACACGAGGATGAGGTACATTCTAACAGGAGCACTAGAGCTACAAACGACAATGAAGCAGCTTCATTAGCACACTGGCAATATGACCTAGAAACATGATGATTCTCATTCTCACAGCCTCATTGATAGTCCATCTCACATTTTGATCACTTATTCACTTGCTAAACAAACCTAATAGAAACCATAACCAAAAAAACATCCTAGAACCTAGACTGAAACGTGTTTATAAACCATTCAAGTTGTTGAAACTGGGCTCACCGATATCCAAGCTGTCACTACACCCGACAAGGTACAAATACCGGAAATGTATACGAAAACCAGCAAGATCGGTCATCTGTTACGCACTCAGCTAACCAGTTCCTGTTCCTTACAACTTACAAGTAAGTTAAAAGTTACAGTTACTTACAAGTTAGAAAGATCGGTGACCAAAAACAGAATACATATGAGCGAAGTTAGCCGTGACCGTGAATAAGGTTCACTGAGCACATATTTCTTATAATAACGGACTACCGCTCAATTTCAGTTAGATGAAAAGGCTATTCCTCAAGACACCGGCTTTGTCTTTTTAGTTGGACCAAATAAACACCTAATGGTACAGAAGTTCTAACTCAGAGACGCCTCACGTATGTAATTGAAACGGTAAAATTGAAATGTGCTTCAATGTGACCTACAACCTACTTCAATATTCCCAGAAGGGCAAGTGTGGCGATACTCCTTCCAAGGATGACACCGGATATCACCGGATATAACTTGATGGTTGACTCAGATCTCCTGAAACAGAAAAGCCGTGATAATGATAACAATCACAAGTGGGCCAAGTGGGCGGTTTACACATGAAACCAGGTTGCATGCAACCAAAATGCACCTGGGTTGCATGTGTTAAGAAAATTCGGTTGCTTTCCAAATGCAACCGAGTTGCATTTGGTTGCTTTTCAAATGCAACCAAACACATAATTTTTGGATTTTCCTGATTTACTGCAATTTGGTTGCATTTGAAAAGCAACCGAACTGTCTTTACACATGCAACCCGGTTGCTTGTGTAATTGGCCTCACAAGTGAACACCTGAGAACTCATTTGACCAGACTGTATCGCCTAACATCCCATAAAATAAGGAAAGGTGGTTCAGTGGTGGAAATGGTAGGCAATACAATACATGAGACTGTACGTTTCTTCATTGACAAGGGTCAGATCTGTATGTGTGACATCCAAAGTAGCCGACACAAGGGTGTCAACCATAGCCAAGGGAGATATTGTAAAGAGATGTCCAAACAGTAAAGGTCAGACCAAAAATCGTGACCAGTTTGTTGTATCACAGCTGTCAAGACCGCAGTTTCGGAGATAATACACGACTACTACACACGACTTACTATGGCGTGTGCAGTTATATGAACATGGGAATATAGAACACGAACACTGGTTTAACAACAACAATTTTATATCAACAAAGGTCATAACATGACAAATAGAGAAGATACCCAAGGGGGTCAACAAGATGTTCAGTGAAGAACAAGAACACAACAACAAAAACATAGGAGAAACATGTGAATGCAAAGTTGTATTCTGTGTGCCGTCTACTGAATGAACGTACTGCCTGTAGTAGTCTCACGGGTAGAATTTGTACTCTCATTTCGTTTCGCTAAGTATTTCGTTCATTCGGTCAGAAAATACATATTATTTGGTGATATGAACTTCCTTTTCTCGATATAAACTAACTTCTAGCTGGCTGTTAGGGTTCGTTAAACGAATGTTATTGATCGGTCACTCGGTAATGAAAACGTAACATCAAGGATAAGTATCTAAGTAAAAACGAACCGGGTTTTTAGGCCAGTGAAATCATAATACAAAAAACCACCCGTCCAGCTATTTTGGAAGTTACGAAAAGGAAGTTTTTCATCTCGCCACGAATGCACCGTAGTTCCAAATACATTACGCTACTCGTTATCGTAGTTTCGGTTATCATTGGAGCGCGATAATTGGTAATCCTTTAATTTTTAATTAGGTGAGCTTGTTTTGTCGCCGCGACAAGCTCCCCACACCGAAAACAAGGAAATTGCTAATCGTTAACAATGACAATGTAGGATCGTTACTTGATAAAGGTAAAAGGATCGATTTAATACACTACTACAGGCTTAGTACATATAATTCAGTTACCTGGGCGTCGCCGGGCTGCCAGAATATCTCTGTGTGCCTGCGATCGGCAGAGTGATGAGTGATGGTCCCGGTACTGTCGGCAATGCTCACACTGCCTTGGGCGTCCGGAAGGAGGAGCACGGCACGGATGTGGACGATGGGCGTTGAGGCAGATCTCACAGACTCCCTTCTCCTCGACAATATCGTGACGCTGTCCGAGTCCAAGAACTTCGCCACAAGCATCACTGTAGTGATCGCCCGCACAATACAGGCACACTACAGGAGGACGCCTCGCACGGTCCTCGTCGACTCTACCAGCACCCGGATGCTGGTTCTGAAATCGGTGACCATCATGTTTCGATTGTTTCGCTGGAGTATGACGTTGATCATTGTATCTAATCGATAAATGAGATCCGGATTGATCTTTATGTGCGTGATCGTTACGTCTGACTTTCGTTTGATAGGTGTACGTTCAGTAACTTTCGGTTTGACATTCAGACTATTAACGCTACCGTTATTCGATCTTACTGCTTCGGCAAAAGTGCGTTTGAACTTATTATTAGCGTTTCGTTTTATGGGAGTTCGATAAGGTCTAGCTTGAATGCCAGCGGCATCCTCCCCACCCACAACTATGTGAGATGGGGACGTTATCGATACGTTCTCAAGGGTATTCGCTAGAGAAAAACTATCGTTATAACTATCGATTCTAACCTCCTGATTTACTGCGGTCAAAATCAGCTGGAGTTGACGTTTGACAAATGCATTGTCCTCCATGAGCAGTTCCATCTTGACATCTGTTGCTGCTGCCCAGGTTCTTAGAGCCGTGGTTGATTCGCGGAGATCGGTCAAAAGACGTATGCTGGTGTTCGGTTCCGCCGAAGTCCTCACTGCCTCGACTGTCATGTTGAGAAGGTTTTGCATGTCGTCAATACCTTTGGCCGACACTTCGGAGGCATGCTAAAAAAAATCGATTCATATACATTTTTTATTACGCTTGTTCGAACAGGAAAACTCTGACTAATAATCACAGAACTATGTATTATTCCGGTTCGTTTATATAAAAACGAGGGATTTCTATTTATCGCTGGTCTAAGAATCATTTTCTATAGCTCGATCCACGTGCCTTATTTCGTTATGAGTAATAATTTCATTATGTGACTTTCTGCCTATGAGCCATTTTCTCGTTCATGGCTCTACAGTCAACTCGTTATAAGACCATAAACTGACATGAACCACTCGATCAACAAGGTCTAAAGCTCAGTTACCTCGATGATATCGTCCTTCAGTTTGCCGACCACATCCATAAGATTGACCAGTGTGAATTGAAATGGGTTCGTCGCTTCTTCTGCTCCTAGAAGTTCTTCTTCATTCATCGGAGAGAGAAGATGCTTGTTGGTTTCGCCGTCGGACATTGCTCTCTGTAAGAATTTCGATTCGATAAGACGTGTTTGGCAATGTATATAAATGCGATATGTGGAAACAATATAGGATCAAACAACAAATACATACATATACATACAATCATGATATACGAATAATCAGTCAAATGAGTTTTCGTTTTCCTTATAACACATATTTCGTTTAGCTTGTCTTGGTAGCTGTGCTCGGCTACCCGTCTCATTGTTAGATGATTTTTCAACCTGGTCTTCATAAATTTCAAGTGGTACTAAATGGTTTATGGATCTCTTAGTTATGTGGTTGTTAGAGTTTCTGATGGACACTGATCGTACTACTCCTTCTGCTCCGGGGTGCAATTCTGTTACTACCGCAAGTTTCCATTTTCCTCGGGGCAGTAAATTATCGCTACATAACACTACTTCACCAACTTTTGGTTCGTTGGCTGTGTATCTATTTCGATGATCGCTGGATCGCTGTCGTTCACGTAAATCATTTAGATATTGACTTTGCCAAATTTCCCAGAACTGGCCTAGCCTTTTATTCGCTGAAATGGCCCATTGCAATACTTGTTGTTTCTGATTGAATACTTCTATCGTAAAATCGTTATCGGTACTTAACTCCAAGTTGCTCAAAACTGAATCGGATGACGTGCGAAGTAAGTCCATAGGGGTCAAAACTATTATGTCATTGATTTCTGATGGCGTATTTGTTAATGGCCTCGTATTGACTACATTCTCTACTTCACATAATAAAGTTTCAAACTCTCGGTACTCCAACAATTTGCCTCTGATCGTTTTGTGCAGAGATTGTTTAACTACCCCTACCAATCGCTCGTATACCCCTCCTTTCCAAGGTGATAAGGGGGTGATGAATCTCCAATTTATTCGTTTTTTGATCAATATTTCGGTAACTTTGTCGTTTCGATGAAATTCCGTCAACATCTCATTGATTACGGTTTCGCCTAATATGAAAGATGCCTGGTTGTCCGAAGTTATAGTTTCTGGAATTCCTCTCCTTGCGAAAAACCTACGGAGAGACGCTATGAATTCTTGTGTTCCGTTATCGCTGACTAACTCGATGTGAATCGCTCGGGTTGTGAAACAGGTAATCAGATGAAACCATACTTTTCTATGTATACTCGAAAACTGATCTACTACGGTAAAGGGGCCCGCATAGTCCAACCCGCAATGTTGAAAAGGTTCGCTTCGTTTTACTCGAATTGTCGGTAATTGTGGTGCTTCTGGATATCGGAATGGCTGTGCGTTCCGTCTCTTACAAATAATACAATCGTTCAATATGTTCGTTACCGTTGATCTAATGGTCCAGTACTTTTTACGTACTTCAGCTAAAGTGACATCCTTTCCACCATGATACGTTCTAATGTGAGCATCATTGATAATGAGTGGCGTTAAGGGATGATTTTTAGACAATAATATTGGGCACTGCGCTGCATATGTTAACTCGGAGTTGCCCAATCTACCCCTGAATCTCACTATTCCAAGCTGATCTATTATTGTGTCGGTCCATTTTGTACGAAAGTTGGAAATTGTCGTATTTGCTTCTCTTTGGTGCTCTCTAACCACAACTATCTCAGCTGCTTTTAGTTTGTCCACCATTGTTGAATTTTGTCCAAAAACCTCGATTTCTGGTATCTGTCGAATTAGTTTATCCTTATTGTCCTCCGTTAATCGATCGAATACTCGGTACTTGATGAATCTAATGACCTAATCCGTTACTCGTAATAACCTTTCCAAAGATGAAAACTTTCTGAATGGAATCGCTGATTCTGTCTGTTTCGATTCGGTACACACTAAATTGCTTATTACTTCTTTCAAACTTTCAGGGTCGTTATCGGTAAATGAGTCGAATTTAGTTTCAGTGTCTGGCCATTCGGTTTGAGGTCCTGCTAACCATGAGGGGCCTTTCCACCAAATGTGATTCTCAAGTTCAACAGCATTTAACCCTCTGGTTATACAATCGGCTGGGTTGTTTTTAGATTTGATGTATAACATGGTACTTTCAATCTTTGAATCTAAAAATTGTGTCCGTAGTTGATTTATCTCGTTTACTCTATTTTTAGCGAAAACTTTCAATTTTTTGTTGGTGTGAATCCAATGCAACGCCGGTAGTGAATCGCAGAACAAGTATAATTGTTGTATCGGTAAATCGAGGTTCGTTATCAAAAATTTTGCTAGGCGTGTACCGATCAGGGCTGCCGTTAGTTCTAATCTAGGCATCGATGTCGATTTGTTAGGGTTCACCCGGGATTTTGCCATTACCAAATTGCAGCTGAATTCATTTTTATCGTTTTCTGTCCGTATGTAGGCACATGCTCCTAACGCTATCTCGGACGCATCAGAAAAAACGCACAGAGAATATTTGAGACTTTCATTTCGAGTCGTAGTGATCCGAGGAATGGTTGTATTTGCGTTCTTGATTTCGTCTACTATCGTTTGCCATCGGTGTTTGTCGGTATCATCTAAGTTGTCATCCCATGTTTTGCCTTTTGTCCATAAGTCAGACAAGAAAATCTTCGATTTCAATAAGAGTGGAGCTATCCATCCCAGTGGGTCATATGTACTCGCTATGACACTCGATATATCTCGTTTCGTATTGCATCTTTTTCCGTCAATGTTTAGTTTGACTGAAATTGTGTCGTTTAGTGTGTCCCATATTACTCCCAAAAGTTTACTCGCCTTAGATGTTTCCGCTCTATCTTTTTCCGGTATCAATCTCATCGTTTCGGTTGAGTTCGATAAATACTCGCGTAAATTCATTTTCATGTTCTCAAAAATAGATTTCGATTCTATATATGACGTATAACATTCAGTCTCGTTATCAAACCCAATGACTATGTTATCCACGTATATATTCCGTGAGATATCGTTCGATAATATCTTATTCTGACTTTCTAAATTATATTTGATTGTCATAGCTAAGAGAAAAGGTGAGGCGCACACTCCGAAAGGAACTCGAGTATATCTGTATATTCTCAGGTTATCGCTACTTGGAGGTTTCTCCCAGTCTTTGAGCCATATTATTCGCGTCGCGTCTCTTTCAGAAGTAAACAATCTAACTTGGTGAAACGCTTTCTCGATATCGGAAATTATCAAGAATCGGTGTGTTCTCGCTCTCAGAATTATGCCTGCTATGTCGGGCAAAATTGACGGTCCCGGGTACATAGCTTCGTTCAAGGATATCTCATTGCGTGCGTGTGCTGATGCGTCTAGTACTATTCGAACTTTTGTGGTGGTACTTCCTGGTTTCAAAACCACTTGGTGGGGAATATAAAAAACTACTTTTCCGTCAGGTGTATCCGGTGCTACTTCTAAGATGCCGGATCGTAACTGCTCTTCAAAGATTTCGTTATATTTTTCGAAAAGGTCTGGCTTTTTGCTCAAAGACCGACATAAAGCTTCTAATCGTCGAAAGGATAGGTCAAAATTATCCGCCACTGGAGGGTGATTCGGTTTAAATGGAAATTTGACGTATGTAAAATCATCGATTATTTGTACTGTTTGATTGAATCTTTCAATGACCAATTTGTCTATTTTCTCATCGATGTTAGTGTTCGGGTCATCTAGTATACCTATCGCTTCGAAACTCCATAAATTATTGTTATACTCGGCTTTGTTATGGCTCTCGTTAACTTGCGACAACTGAACGATTATAGATTTTTCAGAACTAGGTACTCCCGAAACTATTGCTCCAAACTTTGTATGTGTGAGGACTAGACCAGAAGGTAGGGTGATATTCGGTTTTTCGTAATCGTTACTCATGATTTTCCAGAATTGATCGATCCCAATCAAAATGTCTGGACAAATGCTCCCTTGCGGGTTATTCAAGATTTCGAACAAGGTAGTGTGCGTGTAAAGGTACTCTTTATCTATGTGAGGCAATGAGTCTAAATTATACGGTTTAGTTATCTCATTATGAGTATTCGCTTGTAACTCGATAAATTTCTCGTTGTTGGTACTACTGACTAATTCAAATTCTATTTGATCGCTCTGGATTTTGGATTGATGCCCCCCTATACCAATAATCGTTAAACTTTCTCGGTTAAATGCGTCAATTTTCAAGGCCTCAGCTACATGTGTACGTATAAAAGTAGATTGTGAACCAGTATCTAACATAACTATGACATTCAGTGTTTCGCCTGAATTTTTGTTTCTGACTGTTGCCCGAAATGTCATCAATACTGCTGGTTTGTACTGAGGCCTTGAGCAAAATTAGAAACCGTAGTATTCGCTTTTTCGTTGTCGCTTCGTTTGTCGTTGTTTCTTGATTTGTCGTTACCTAATTGATCGGATGTGATGGTCGATAGAAGATTGGTTGTGAATGCTTGGTGATCTTTTTTCTGTGTCTGTTTGGTTGTTTCGGCCATTCGAAAAGGATACTTGACTTGGTTGTTGGAACGATACTGTTGTCTCGCATCGTTGCTGAACTTACCTGCTGAGTTGCCCTGCTGGGAATTTCTCGTATAGTCATTGTTCTGGTGGTATCTAGGGGAATCACTAGAATTGGTTCGATAGTTGTTCCCATGAGACTGATGATTACGCTGAGTATAAGAACTTGTGTTGTCGCGGTTTCCCCCTCTATAACCGTTTTCACTACTTCTCTGCTTGGTATCCGTGTAATCATTACTCCTATAGTTTTGATTTTGCTTCTGATCAGATGTAGATGGTGCTCGCCCATCGAAAAATGCGTAACAAATAGGTTTTGCATGGCGGCGTTCGCAATGGGTGCATACCTTGTTGCAAGTAATCGCTCTGTGCTCATTACTCAAACATATGAAACAAAGACCTAAATCTCTTATGCGCTCCTTCCTTGTAGTGATTGTTGGATATGCTCTACATTCCTGTGCTTCATGACCATGTCGTTCACACAGGATACATGAATGCGCTCGATTGTTGTTGGTTCTCGCTAAATTGGACATTGTTAAGTGTTCGCTTTCGGTCAGTAAAGTAGTTGTTCTCTTCGTTTCGAATATGGGATCAATGGCTTCCCGTAGTTTGACTACCTCGTCAATAGCTTTGATTAATTGCGTTAGATTGAATGGTGATCCTGATTTATACTCTCGACTTGTCACTTTTTTCACTATAGAACTGGGAAACTTCTCTTTTATTGCTTTTATAGTTGCTATGGTGTTGTGTGGTTACACACAAGTCTATTTCATTCCTGTCGTAACATGTTAACTGTTTAGCATATTTGCGCACACGTGTGAAGTAACGTGTCGCGTTTCTCGTCTATCAATAGTATTGTATCTGCTGCCTACGAATAAACCGGTCTTCCTCACCAGTCTCCTTGCTTGTACAGGTATAAACCTTGGTGTTAATATCTTTGTGTGTTATTAGTGTTGATCCTTTGTGGTAAGGATACAACATAACTGGCGATCAGGATAGGCAAAAGTTGTTGTTGTTGTTTCCCTGTGTATTGTCGTCTACAAAGTCTCTTGTACGAAGAGATCGACACTTTATTGGCTGCGTCTTGTGAAGCAAACGAGGCGTAGTAACTCTGAAACCTGTTAAGCGGGAATCAGAACAATCTGTTTGTTGTGGAGTGCTAGGTCTGTACGAGACTGTAAGTACTGTCACCGACCCCCGCGAAGTGAGCACCCAGTTGAATTGCTGGTAAAGCCTTTTCCTTAGGAGAAGTGCTGCCCAAATTTTCAATTGATTGTTACTACCGGAGGTCAGGGGAAGTGCTGCCCAATTTTTCATTTGGAGCAAATACGCACTAAACAACATGGAGGGACAGCAACAACAGGACACGAACATGCAGAATTTGCTGTTGGAATTGTTGAAAGGTCAACAAGAGCAATTCAAGCAACAAGAGGAGAGGATGAGGATTCAGCAAGAGCAGTTGGACATGCAACGAGACCAGTTGAAGTTGCTTCAAAGTGGTGTTGCTAATGTTCAAGAAGATCGTAGTGGTACGAGTGTTGGATCTCCGATAACGACTGCAGCCCGATTGATGAGTGATTTGAATGCAAGGCTGACAACCTTTGTATTTGATCCTGAGAGTGATCTCACATTCTCACGTTGGTATGATCGATACGGTGAAGTGTTCACTGTTGACGGTGCACTGTTGGATGATAAATCTAAAGTGAGACTGTTGGTTGGCAAACTGTCGAATGAAGTTTTCGATCGTTACAAGAGTCATATTCTGCCAAAGACCACGGCTGAGTTGGAGTTTGCTGAAACTCTGGAAATTTTGAAAGAGTTGTTTGATGTGAAAACATCAGTATTCACGGAGAGATACAATTGTCTGAAGCTCGAGAAGATGGAATCGGAAGATTATATGGAGTACACTGGTCGAGTGAATGAACAGTGTGAGAGAGCAAAACTCCAGGAGCTTGACAAAGATGGTTTGAAGGCATTGTTCTGGATATCTGGTTTGAAGTCAAACAGAGATAATGACCTGAAAACAAGACTGCTCATGTTTTTGGACAGGCGGTATGCAGACAAGCAAGCGGTAACGTTGAGAGACCTGTATAAGGAGTGTGACAGTTGGTTGAACATCAAGCGAGAGGCGAAGATGGTTCAAAGTGATTCCCATCGAGTGTATGCGGTAGAGTCACAGCTTCAAGGTCAAGATCAAGTTGAGCACATTGGTAGATTGTGCTGGAACTGTGGAAAGGATGGTCACTTATCGAGACACTGTAAGGCCAAAAAGTGGACGTGTGGCAAGTGCAAGAGGAGCGGTCACAAGCAGGAGTTTTGTGAGCAAATAGCCAAGTACACTGCTAACTCATCTGGAAGAGCTCGTGTGAACAACTCGGTTGTTGTCGAGTCTTCAGAGAAGAAGCTGAAGGTGAACGCTGTGAGACGTTACCTACCAGTAGATATCGAAGGAGTGAAAATCGATTTTCAACTCGATACTGGTTCGGACGTGACATTGTTGAATGTACACGATTGGAAGAAGCTTGGTGAACCTAATCTTGAAAAGTCCCGAGTTCGAGTTGCAGATGCCAATGGAAAGACTATAAGAGTGATTGGCAAGCTGAGCTGTGATTTCAAGATGAAAGGGGAATACGGTACTGGTTGTGCTTATGTTTCTCATGCAAGTAGTCTGGTTGGCCTTGATTGGTTAACGCAGAACGAGAACATAAAGTATTACCTAGAGATGATGACTGGTCAAAGTGTGAAAGATCGATCGAAGGAATGTACCAACAGCTCGTTGAAACCTCAAGTGAGTGAGAAGGTGCAGAGTGTTGTGACAAAGGTTGAGGCCAAGAAAGAGCTCAACAAGCACGAAAGTTCATCGATCAGTGTCAGCGAAATGTCATCTTCGCAAAGGAAATGGAATGATAGAGTCTATGTGGACATTGTGGGTCCCGTGAAAGGTCTATCATACTTAGTTCTCGAGGATTCTGAAACTAAGTGGACTGATGTGGCAGAGATGAAAGACTGCACATCGAAAACAACAGCTTCCACTTTGTCAGAAGTGTTCAAGTTGATTGGAAAAACGCCGAAGACCATTCTTACTAGTCTTAGTACGCAGTTCGTGGCGGAGCAATTCCGTAGAGAATGTGTTCAGAATGGTATAAGGCAGGAACAGTCGTTGTTCAACTCTGAGTCTTCTAGATTTGCACATGTATTGTGGCAAAAGTTGAAGGAGGAGAAGAGGGTGCCTAGTGATGATGAATTGGCAGAAATGCGTGAGAACTATGAAGATCCACATAGTAGTGTTGAGGTTGACAATGGTTTTGTCAACACGAACATGGCTATGTCCCGTTGCTGAAGCTGTCTACAGCTATGTTTTGTTGCTGATGCTGTCTACAGTGAACAACCCCTCATGTCTCGTTGCTGAAGCTGTCTACAGCGAACAATCCCATATGTAAAGCTGAAGCTGTCTACAGCGAACACTCTCTTATGTGAAACCGAAGCTGTCTACAGCCGATCATTTTGTATCCAATTGTTTCACATCTCCCCAAATGTTAGTTCTTAAGAAAGGGAGGTGTTGTGTGGTTACACACAAGTCTATTTCATTCCTGTCGTAACATGTTAACTGTTTAGCATATTTGCGCACACGTGTGAAGTAACGTGTCGCGTTTCTCGTCTATCAATAGTATTGTATCTGCTGCCTACGAATAAACCGGTCTTCCTCACCAGTCTCCTTGCTTGTACAGGTATAAACCTTGGTGTTAATATCTTTGTGTGTTATTAGTGTTGATCCTTTGTGGTAAGGATACAACATATGGAATAGTCACATTTTTCATATCTCGAAAGTTGTATCATTATCGTTCTCACTTGTAGGTATGTAGTTCGAATTGCTCTTACCTCATCTGCTGCCCGGGGAATGTTTTGTAACTTTTCAAATAGAATCGATCTTAATTCATGTTGTTGATTGTATCTATCCTGCAGTAGCTCACAAGCCAACTGGTAATTCTCGGCTTCAGGTTCAATCGCTTCTAGAAGTTCTGCGGCTTCTCCCCGAAGGAGACATTTCAATTGGAGGATTCTATCTAAGTCGTTTAATCGTTGGTTTCGATGTACTGCGGCTGAGAATAGAGACCAGAATGAACTAAACTTTGCTACCTCCCCACTGAATGGTTGTAACTCGATTTTTGGTACCCTGACATTGACTGAACATTCATCTCTATTGTATCCTACTTCTCGTTTATGTTGATCCGTATGTGAGGTTTTGTTTGGTCCCATATCATAGGTTCTATTGTCTCTCGCTGCTGAATATCCTAGCTGATGATCCCGCTGAGGTGTGAGGTCTGTATACCCAAATGTTTGACGTCGATGTGGTGTGAATCTCGTTCGTTGGTTTGGGGTCTCGCCTAATTCTCTTAGTTGATGTTCGTTGTGTGGTTCCCATTTATGTAGATGATGACCGATACTTGGGGTAGAAGTCTTAGTTGTGTTACCCGGATCTTTTCTTTCATCGAAATTGAAGAATTCAAAAGGTCGCGTAGGGTTTTCTGGAGAATATTTTGCCGTCACGCGCTCTTGTAGTTGTCTCTCTAGAGGCGAGACATCCACTTGATACCTATTGAAACTGTTCGGTAATGCCTGATTAGGTCCCTGCTTAAAGGTGGACAGAAAGGAATGTTCAAATAATAGAGAAAACTGTGACAACTTGATCTATACCTAAATCTTTCTGATATTCTAACTATAAACCTCTATTTTGTAACTTTACTCAATTTTCACCCTGGTCAGACACGTAGAGGGTTTTGGAGTGGCGCCAAATTGGTGGCATTTGCAGTTTGGTTCTCATATCATATCATACACACATTTTTCAATCAATATTGTTTTCAACACTGGGTAACTGGCAGGGAAATTTATATCCATACAATTTACGTTTACTGAAAACATAAGTACAATCTATGTAAAACATCATGTTTGGACACTGTCTAAAACCAACAAAATTGAGTTTTTCGAATAAGTAAAAATGTCATAGAACAATCACACGGGGTTATCAAATCACTAGTTTCAGAAATATATGTACACTTCTCTACACAAGAGCACAAATGAATAAAACTAAAATACGTTTTCATTACATTCGAATAAAAAGGATATACATCTACAATGACATATTTACGATACAAAGTGAGAAAGTGATAAGGTGAGGTTTGCTAGATAAAACCATAGATAGAGCCAATCAAATTTATAGACTATTTCACAGACATGCAGAAATATACCAAATTTGAAAGAGAATCCGAAATTGTCGCCAGCCGTAGAACATGGAAACTCGAGAAGGAAAACCCGAAAATCACACCCTAGAACATATGAGTTTGTTATATACTATCATTACTCATTTTACACGAAATGTACTAGTACCATAAAGCCCAGTTTACGATTTTCCTGATGTTCCGGTGTGTTTTTGCCAAATTATGTCCGAAGAGCAGAAGCTGAGGTCTATTTTTTTATTACAGAACTAATAGAATGAAAGCCTTTGTCTCAGAATAGAGCGGAACATTTTTATAGTTCTCGACAGTTAGTGTACATCTGAATAGTGTATTCAGTATCCGTAGGGTAAAGAGCAAAGAGCATTATCCGCCAAAGGTCACAGATTGGTTTTGTAATTTTGTAATCCCGCCCGCGTCCTCTCCGAAACTTCGATTTTTGGTTGTATTTCCCTTATGCACTTCCAATTATGCATGAATTTGCTTTTTGGTATACCCCCTGATAAAGCTGACAGATCGGAACATTCGAAATCTACGTTACGCATAATCAATATCCACTACCACATCCACCTCAATATTCTTATTTAGCAAAATAAACCAGAGCTGGTAGTGGAGACAATTGAAAAACCCAAACGCAAATAATCAATTCTGGGTTTTCTTTTCGATCGAAAACGCCGCCCTAGTACCAAAAAGGTTACCTTGTTTTTTTTTCCATTTTGCGAGGTGTACGTGTAACCGCATATAAAGAGCACGGGACAAGCTCATCATTCACAGAACTGCGTGGCAATTTACCCACTGAAATAGGAAATATGTACAACAGACAACAGCACAACAGTCGGAAAAAAATGTGCTGTGTGCATTATTTCCATTCCATTCCAAACTATTGAAATTAAATGCACGCATAAACGCAATAGGAACTCAACATGCAATATATCAGTTATACTTACGGCAATTCGGTCAATAATAAATTAGAAAAACTAAAATGAAGAAAAATCGATTCAAAAGTTGTAATCAATTCGATTGTTTACCAGTTTACCTTGGTGCCGTCCGTATCCATGTCGGGAATCAACGACATTGATTACGATCTTCTGAGAGATATCAATAATATCGATTCACCGGGTACTGTAAACGAGTAAAAGTTATAATTATACACTCATCTTTTACCCACCACCCGGCAAATCGCTGACCAAAAGTGATTCGTAAGCGCTCTAATCAAGAAAAGCAATACAACTTCTATGTGATAAATGGAACATTTTGTGATTCACAAATGATGCAAATTACAGAACTAGATTATACGTAGAGTACTAAGTTTTCATAGGTCATAGCATCAATGCTCGTCCGAAGTTTAGAAGAACGATGTGACTAAGCTACGAAAACAAAAACCGTTCGATGTTGTACAAAAGTTCATGATTTCCAGCTTTATTATGTAGTTTATGAGTATTTTCTAGCATTTGCAACGATGTTATCTGAAGAATAGGAATGATCTTATTTTTCATGAAGCCACATAGAAAATGTTTGCATTCTTTGCAAACGTAGGGCGACGTTGCTGGTTGTCTATTGATTCACTCGTTTTTTCAGAATCAAGATTTTAAACTACCCCAATTTCAATAATTTTTCCACATTACCGTTGAAAACCTCATTGTCTTACCAGTTCCGTTTAGTCATCTAGATCAAGCACCCGATTTTCAATGAGTTTCTGTGGACAACAAGGTGGCCATATGTATGATTCTTTGACACGAAATTATGAAAATTGAAAGAAAACAATTAGGTTGACTTACATTTTACAAGAAGCGACCATATGCTTTTTGTGAAGTGACTACGAGTAGCACAAACGACAAACAGCCAACGTCCAAGCACAGAAAAACACTTCATGGGGAGGGAATAGAAGACCTGAAACTAACCTTACATTACAACACTGAACCTACGAACTACGAATAGGTGAGTATGGTCAGTAACCAGTAATTTCTTTCAGCAACACAATTCACAACATTGTACGAAATAATCTGAGTCTGACATTCGGAACACCAAGATCGACATAATAACCTGTTTCCTGTTTGAAACTTATGTTAGACAACGTTGTTCACAATAGATATTATTCTCAGAGAAACAATATCCCTTCCAAAAGATATAATATTTAGTAGTCGGAGGAGAAGAGGGAGGGAACTGCTGATGCTGACTGGTTTGCTGAGTTCACGAGCAAAATATAGAAATTACAATTTTTTCCTATTTTCTGGAACGATCAACATATTTTACTAATCAGAAAGAAGAAGAAATTCGTATACAAACCTGAGAGAGTAGCAGGGAGGAAAGTGAAGAGGTGCTTCGATTGAATGTAAGGAAGGGGCAATCCACATAATACCAAATTGACGCTTTTCCTGGTCTTGAATCTGAAAACATGGCTAGAATTACTACTTTTCAACAATAACTACGAACGGAGTAAATAGGGGAGTTGAAAAGCTGATTGAATTTTGATAATACCAAACCCCACGGTACCAGGAATAAGTCATTCGAAATTAAAAGTCATTAAAGTAAAAGTCATTTGAAAGTGAAAGTCATTAATCACTTTCTAGTCAGGATTGAAAAAGTACGAAATTTTCAAATTTTTATTTCTGATTCTCAACTGTTTCTGTAGTTAATGACTTTCACTTTCAAATGACTTTACTTAATGACTTTTAATTTTGAATGACTTATTCTGGTTGCCACCCCCACAGCGACTTCTCATAAAAAGATAATGGACTAAAACCTGCTGACAGTTCTTACCACTAACTAACTAATTTCCCAGAAACTATCTTCCAATTCCAAAAAACTAACATCGAAAATTAAAAGAAAGTCAGCCGGTTAACGTTAGGCACAGGTTTTTCATTGTGTGCAACAAGATTCTAACGTCTTTCAACATATTTGAACTGAAACATACATGAAACATAAAAGAATCATCAAATAATAATGGAATTAGAAAGAAAACGAAATATTCGAGGAAGAATTTAAGTCTGATTGCCTGCCCGACACTATTGATTGAGCCGGTCCTGGTCGTCTGCGTCTGCCTCGTTTGCATTAGAGCGCGCGAACTGACCGAACTCAGTTTCCACTTTCCTTTCAGTCCTCCTTTAATTGACCTCAATCAGGTTCTGACTTGAAACGATATTGATTATGCATACCAGTAACTCGATCGTTAGACTTGTATTCGGTTGTATGTAGTATCGGTGGTTTCATGATCTCATATGCTAGCTCACTACATGTAGTCTTGAAGTCGCTGATCGACGGTTGTTGAGTTGCTTTCTCTTCAAACTCATCTACTATTTGTCTCTATTTGGAGATGAATAAGTGCCTCCTTTGTGTGTTGTTGTATCTCAATGTAACCAATTTTATCGCAATGTATTTCGAAGTCCCGCACACAACATCTTTTACGTTACCCTGCAAAGACTCAATATAATCAACAGCTGTTTCGTGTCGTTTCCTTAGGTTGTATAACTCGCTTCGAATGGTATCGTTGAAGTGTTCGATGTTAATTCGTTGATCCTCAATAAATTCATGAAATAACTCGGTTTCGTAATCGATTGAAATTCTATTTCTAAGAATTCCTGAAATTCCTGGAGTCTATTCGTTAATCGATTTCTTGCGGTAGTAACTGAAGCCTTGAAGGCTCCCAAAGAAGACATTGATAGCTCAATTCAATAATTCAAAACAACAATTAAATTTTTTAAAAATAAATTTAATTTTTGAAAACCTATTTGGAAAGACACGCTGGAATAATATCTGAATTTTAGGCCGATATGACAGTGGTCTCCAAAATTTGAAATGAATTGGCTGCTGCGGAGGTGTGATACTCAGTCGTGCGTCATTCGGTGCGTGTTTGTGTGCGTGGGGCGTCTAATGTGCGTCGATGGGCAGCGCCTCGGCGTTTTTGTTCGAATCGATAAATCTACGCAATGTAAGAACGGAATCGGAATTTGATAGTTGGAACGCATAAAAAGACATATTACCATGATGAAAGACATATTATAATGATAAAAGACAGTTTTAGTTACTTTACACACGTTGAACATGAAAATATAGATAACATATAACTTTTGCATCACATATTGGAGATTATATTATCGATGAGGAATTTCCAATAACACGTGATCGTCATTTGGGAATAGAATAGCTTATTTACTCTCTTGAAGCAGTTTTATTTTAATTCCAAAAACGATATAATAGAATGAAGCGTTTATAATTGCCCACAACAAGTGACTTTAATTTTCTTCTCTGAAATGCTTCACTACAGTCGCTGTCTGATCGAATACACTTGCTCACTGATGTCTATTTTGATATAACACAGTCACTTCTTAGAGAGGGAGAGAAATTCGTTCGGAAAGAGTAAAAAACAGGAAAACTTGCTGACTTTGAATTGAAATCGTTATCGATGAGAAAGTAGATTAGAAGATCTCGAATTGTCTTACCAGAGTCATTGAAACATGACAGTCGCTAAGAATCATTATGTGTATGACAGTCACTATATACTGTTTCAAAGAGTCATTTTTGAGAATGACAGTCACTAAATTTTGTGGAGAGCTCATAATGTCTCTCCGGAGTCATGTAAACATGACAGTCACTAAACTACTGCAGTAGCTGTCCTTCGTCTGGGTAAATACTATCGATTAGTGTACAATGTACTACTAGTTACTTGAAACCACACGGCGTATTCAACCGTAAGTATGAAGGGAATTTGTTTGGATAGTCCGGTACTATCCGTGTAGCATCCTATAGGCACCCTACAACCTAAGGTAAGATATTACATACTCAAGAGTGATATAATAACGAAATTTACGTCACATAACATAAAACATGTCTGGTTCGTAAGATGGTACAACTAGTGGGCTACATGCACAGGTTGTTGGGTTTTCAGTACAACAAATTAACTGTGAGGTTATGACATTATGTCACTTCCTCGTTGGTGATCCGTCAAGATTGGTTTCGACTCTCTAGGATCGGGTGTTCTTATTCGATAAATTGGACTATTCATGGGTTTGGCGGTCCACATGTTCGATACCCAGGTTCGGCCAAAAATTAATCACTAAAATCAGAGTCATTGTACAAATGACAGTCACTATCGGTATGAAGTATAATAGACAAGGGAGTCATTGTATAAATGACAGTCACTGAATGCTTAGTATAATAGATAAGGGAGTCATTGTATAAATGACAGTCACTGAATGCTTAGTATAATAGATAAGGGAGTCATTGTATAAATGACAGTCACGGAAGGCTGAAGGTATGGTAAGGTACAATCATATGTGTTCAATGTAAAATGAATTGATCGTTGGTTAATTTGCTTCCTATACAATAATTCTATTTCGAAGTTCGTTTACAGGAAAAAAAGAGTATAAGAAATGGCCAATGGTCTAATCGATCAGTGTACCATACATGTGACTGGTCTGCTTATTTACTTAAACATATGAGATGTTAAAAAACTCGATTATCGATAGATCAACTTTATGATTGATGTGACTAGAATAACTTCGATAGCTGTTTAACTTGTATAACTCAAGCTACTCCTACACAAGGTGTTTGGTTCACTAGTAATCTGCCACCTTACAGCTCATCTCTGACCTGATGCGTTTCGCTTAAGTGTATGATAGGGTTACTTATGGTTAAAGGGATGTTGTAACACTTAATTCTCATCGATTTCGATTCCGAGTAACACACCTGTACTCGCTCATTATTATAAGTTCAATGTTCATAGTCACAACCTTCTATTTCATTATCAATGGTATATACTTAAAAGAAAACACATCTAACGTAGTAGTGGATGCACTCCATCACTGGTGCACCTGTGAGGAAGTCACAATAACATATTGGAAACCTTGTTTGCCCGTACACACTATGAACGGTGTACGTAACAGATATAGAACAACCAATAAACCATGCGCCACTTTGTTGTACGTACACACTCTCAACGGTGTACATACAAAAGTAGATAATAGGAACAATCAACAAAGCCAACCACAAATTGACTAAACTATCTTACCATGTTGGTTTCCTCCTCCTTCTTCTCCTCGACGATAGTCTTCCGTCGTTTCTTGTCCTCCTTTCTATCCGACGAAGTTTGGTCTGCTGCTGCCCGTTTGCTCTTCGTGTCTCTTTCCTTCTTGTTGTTCTCCTTTGACGATCGCTGCATTTTTTATGAATATGGTTCGATATAGGTAATTATATTCTTAAAAAGTTCACTTTACATCGCTCAAAATGTATCCCATTAATCTTAGCTTGGGCTATGCGTTCGCTATCGTTTTTTCTTCTTCCTCATCGATCCTTACTACAGTGGACCAGTATTTATCAAATGTTATGCTCGTGAAGTTAGGTCCAGTCTAGATCGATCATTATAATATCTCGATCAAATAAAATGTTTCGGTTAGTGTATGATACAGAAGACATCATTTGACACTACGGTACCTCCCGTACATTTGATCGGAGTATTATAAACAAGAAACTTAATAGAAGATGAACTAATCAACTACCTTATTCGATGATTTGTTGTCACGGTCCATATAGTTCATGATTTTATCAACGGGAGACGAACTGGATGAAGAGTTTGTCTCGTTCTTCTTCACGTCAGCTGTAGTACCAGACTTCTTGGGTATGGTGAACCCTCCGAAGAGTTTCGCAACGTTATTGTCCATCTTTATTACCTGTAAACAGGGAATGTCGGTAAATCGATAACAGTTCGATCGTACGCGTAGATATATGACATACGTATATAGAATAATTGAAGAATTCGCACAAGTTCAATGATAACTGGAGAGTATGACGTAATATAGGCAATGATTGGTCGTTGATCAGTTGACTGTTGGTCGTTCGGAATTATCGATTTGTATTCAACAGTCAGCTGACCTTATAATTTGTGGGAGTAAACAAGAAGGTATAATAGCAGTATGGGTGTCAACAAAAAATCGTAAACAAGCGGGTATAAGTTAGATAATATATAATATGGGAGTCACTCGACTACTACTTTCCTAAGTATCGAAAATGTTGGGAGTTATGGAAGTTCCATATACCTAGTGAAGAACTTATGAACTGAAATCGGGATGAGATAATCGAAGTGGTTATTTGTTTCCAATCGGAGAGTTAGAGAGGGAGGGTTGGCCTCTTGTTATTGTGGTCGCATGTGCGCGCCCTTTTCGTTGATCATTGATCCCTTCGAAAAAATGTAAACACCCGTCGACCAGCTGATCGGTCTATAACAAGATATCTCGAAAAAGAAAACTAAATGACACTATATGGTTATGAACAGAGTATGGGGAGATATAGGTATTCGGTTTGTTGCTTCAATATTCGACTAACATAGGATTGTAGCAGAAACATACCAGTCGTTAAATTCGTTAATTGAGTAATCGGACCGTTTCCCGGCCGATGCACCATTTTGTATCGCCTAACATCCCATAAAATAAGGAAAGGTGGTTCAGTGGTGGAAATGGTAGGCAATACAATACATGAGACTGTACGTTTCTTCATTGACAAGGGTCAGATCTGTATGTGTGACATCCAAAGTAGCCGACACAAGGGTGTCAACCATAGCCAAGGGAGATATTGTAAAGAGATGTCCAAACAGTAAAGGTCAGACCAAAAATCGTGACCAGTTTGTTGTATCACAGCTGTCAAGACCGCAGTTTCGGAGATAATACACGACTACTACACACGACTTACTATGGCGTGTGCAGTTATATGAACATGGGAATATAGAACACGAACACTGGTTTAACAACAACAATTTTATATCAACAAAGGTCATAACATGACAAATAGAGAAGATACCCAAGGGGGTCAACAAGATGTTCAGTGAAGAACAAGAACACAACAACAAAAACATAGGAGAAACATGTGAATGCAAAGTTGTATTCTGTGTGCCGTCTACTGAATGAACGTACTGCCTGTAGTAGTCTCACGGGTAGAATTTGTACTCTCATTTCGTTTCGCTAAGTATTTCGTTCATTCGGTCAGAAAATACATATTATTTGGTGATATGAACTTCCTTTTCTCGATATAAACTAACTTCTAGCTGGCTGTTAGGGTTCGTTAAACGAATGTTATTGATCGGTCACTCGGTAATGAAAACGTAACATCAAGGATAAGTATCTAAGTAAAAACGAACCGGGTTTTTAGGCCAGTGAAATCATAATACAAAAAACCACCCGTCCAGCTATTTTGGAAGTTACGAAAAGGAAGTTTTTCATCTCGCCACGAATGCACCGTAGTTCCAAATACATTACGCTACTCGTTATCGTAGTTTCGGTTATCATTGGAGCGCGATAATTGGTAATCCTTTAATTTTTAATTAGGTGAGCTTGTTTTGTCGCCGCGACACAGACCATACATAACGCAACCACTATTGTATTTGTGTACACAGACGGGGTACTTAACATGAAGAAATGAGAACCACTCAACATCTAAACTATAATGAAAACAATAAATTAACGCAATAGTAATAAGGTTTCAGATAGAAGAGCATAGGTAATAGAAAAATTCTCCCTCTACAGAAAAGTAAATAGTTAAAGGTCCCCTTAGGCCTGAGGTGATTACCCAATGAACTCACAACATTTAAAAAAGTTATAAGTCACGTGTGCGCTTCTGCCCCAGTTATAGGAAAAAAATGAAGATCTTCCGATCAAATAACTGGAGTATCGCATCTGTGGCCCAAATTGAAAGTAGCATTGATAATTGATGTTTGGAAAAAAATATTAGTCTGAGATCAAAGTGAACGCACCATACTTATGCTTTCCTCTAACATATTTGCCGCCAGCACCGAGCATCAGCCACCAGCCATACCGATATCACGAAGAATTGCGGATATCTGGAACAAAAATGCAGTTAACCTTAACCTTTTCAGTGGGAACAAAATATCTCGTTGGTCTATTGGGTAAGCAGCATGTAAAAGTATCTCAAAACTACAGAAAAACATATCCACCAAACGTAGGCTAGTCTTTTAAAATTTAAATCATCCCTTTCTCTTAAGGCTTCGTTCATACTTTTGCAGTTGCAGCTAGATGCAGCGTGAATCTTGTCGAAAAAACGCGTATGGCTTCGTTCATACTTTTTGCAGTTGCAGCTAGATGCAGCGTAAATGATTTAAGCTGACTGCAGCGTAAATTACAGTATTGACATGATCCTACTGCACTTCATGTACAATATATTTACCTTTTATGGAGAAGTGATACGTGAAACTACTATGGAAACGTGAAACTACCCTAATTCCAACAATAGTCGTACTTTGCTAAAAACTTAATGTCGCCTCACATGCTGAAGCTGAAGCCTTAACATTCAATAATTACAAACTGAGAAAACAATCGAATCAAACTATCAAACTATTGAATACGAATCTTATATAAGGTACTCAGCAGTCGCATGTCCTAGGTACATGAACGGGACGTCCCATGTCCCGATACCGTCCCGGGGCGGTACCAAGAATTACGGTTGAATTGGAGCAGATTTGCATAAAGGATGACAAAAAATCGCCTCGATCCTGACTTTTATATGCAAATATGCTCCATTTCTACCGTAATTATTAATACCTTCCCGGGACAATACCGGGAAATGGGACGTCCCGTTCTTGTACCTGGGACATACAGTCGCCTGAGTACTATTGACTATTAGACAAAACAAGAGTTTATTTTAAGATGTTTATGGTTTTGTTTTGTATCAAAAAAACCTGATTTTTCTCCTGACAACAAAACCCTTTCTCGAACCACTAGCAAAACAGGGGTCTGAGATATTTTGAAGACAGTAGTTTCTAAAAGATACAATAGCCAATAATGAGAAATACATGAACTTCTATAAAATATAGATTATATAGAAACAAGAACTAGCAAAACAAGAAATACCTTCAAAATCGCGAAAGAAAGTCCTACCTCCTATAGAATCTCTTGACCACCATCTGTGGAATCCATTGAGTGGTTGGCTGGTAGCTTCCCTTGCAGCCTGGTGACGACCTGACATGTAACATTTAAATCACACTATAGCAAAAAGAAAAAAATACATAAGAGAATGAAATACTAGTTATTCTGTCGTTACGTATGTATGTGTCAACTAATGTGAAAATGTGAATACTTAACAGCGATAACCCCATATATTAGATGTACATAGCTATACAACATTAAAAGGTGAGACAACCACACGTTGTTGTTGGCCTGCCGTCAAGCGGTGCAAGCTCACACAAAAATTATGCTTTTCACAGAGATTGAACCTCATTTGACTGCCTAAATCTGAACAAACGAATAACTAAAGAAACTATGGCATTCCCTTCTTCTTCTCAAATTGAAAAATTAACCTAGAAATCAAATAATTATACGTATTCCTATTAAATCCACTTCCCTTTTTGAGATTGATCACGGTACTGAAGTTTTGAAGAGCGAATCATACGAAAAATAGAGGCAGAAACTAATTAAAATATTAATATAAACAAAATTACAGAGAAAAAATATGACGCCGCATTTCCAACGCGGTCGTCTAACAACGCGAATACCCCAGTAAACGCCGTGCACGTTTGACGTTTGGGCGCGTTTGGAACATTTCGCCCATGGCATGCCGAACTTTTCAGGCATGCCGTGGGCGGCGAGGACTCTGAGAAGAGGTTTGTATAATGATTATACAACACCTTCTGTACCTATTCGGAACGAGAAGAGGTTTGTATAATTATTATACAACACCTTCTGAAACAGTTCGGAACGAGAAGAGGTTTGTATAATGATTATACAACACCTTCTGAAACAGTTCGGAACGAGAAGAGGTTTGTATAATTATTATACAACACCTTCTGAAACAGTTCGGAACGAGAAGAGGTTTGTATAATGATTATACAACACCTTCTGTACCTATTCGGAACGAGAAGAGGTTTGTATAATTATTATACAACACCTTCTGAAACAGTTCGGAACGAGAAGAGGTTTGTATAATGATTATACAACACCTTCTGAAACAGTTCGGAACGAGAAGAGGTTTGTATAATTATTATACAACACCTTCTGAAACAGTTCGGAACGAGAAGAGGTTTGTATAATGATTATACAACACCTTCTGTACCTATTCGGAACGAGAAGAGGTTTGTATAATTATTATACAACACCTTCTGAAACAGTTGGGAGGGAAAAGAGGTTTGTATAATGATTATACAACACCTTCTGTACCTATTCGAAACGAGAAGAGGTTTGTATAATGATTATACAACACCTTCTGAAACAGTTGGGAGGGAAAAGAGGTTTGTATAATGATTATACAACACCTTCTGAAACAGTTCGGAACGAGGAGGTTTGTATAATGATTATACAACACCTTCTGAAACAGTTGGGAGGGAAAAGAGGTTTGTATAATGATTATACAACACCTTCTGAAACAAACAGTTCGGAACGAGAAGAGGTTTGTAGAATGATTACACAACACCTTCTGTACCTATTCGGAACGAGAAGAGGTTTGTATAATGATTATACAACACCTTCTGTACCTATTCGGAACGAGAAGAGGTTTGTATAATGATTATACAACACCTTCTAAAACAGTTCGGAACGAGAAGAGGTTTGTATAATGATTATACAACATCTTTTGAAACAGTTCGGAACGAGAAGAGGTTTGTATAATGATTATACAACACCTTCTGAAACAGTTCAGAACGAGAAGAGGTTTGTATAATGATTATATAACACCTTCTGAAACAGTTCGGAACGAGAAGAGGTTTGTATAATGATTATACAACACCTTCTGAAACAGTTCAGAACGAGAAGAGGTTTGTATAATGATTATACAACACCTTCTGAAACAGTTCGGAACGAGAAGAGGTTTGTATAATGATTATACAACACCTTCTGCACCTATTCGGAACGAGAAGAGGTTTGTATAATGATTCAACAACACCTTCTGAAACAGTTCGGAACGAGAAGAGGTTTGTATAATGATTATACAACACCTTCTGCACCTATTCGGAACGAGAAGAGGTTTGTATAATGATTATACAACACCTTCTGAAACAGTTCGGAACGAGAAGAGGTTTGTATAATGATTACACAACACCTTCTGAAACAGTTCGGAACGAGAAGAGGTTTGTATAATGATTATACAACATCTTCTGTACCTATTCGGAACGAGAAGAGGTTTGTATAATGATTATACAACACCTTCTAAAACAGTTCGGAACGAGAAGAGGTTTGTATAATGATTATACAACATCTTTTGAAACAGTTCGGAACGAGAAGAGGTTTGTATAATGATTATACAACACCTTCTGAAACAGTTCAGAACGAGAAGAGGTTTGTATAATGATTATACAACACCTTCTGAAACAGTTCGGAACGAGAAGAGGTTTGTATAATGATTATACAACACCTTCTGAAACAGTTCAGAACGAGAAGAGGTTTGTATAATGATTATACAACACTTTCTGAAACAGTTCGGAACGAGAAGAGGTTTGTATAATGATTATACAACACCTTCTGCACCTATTCGGAACGAGAAGAGGTTTGTATAATGATTATACAACACCTTCTGCACCTATTCGGAACGAGAAGAGGTTTGTATAATGATTATACAACACCTTCTGAAACAGTTCGGAACGAGAAGAGGGTTGTATAATGATTATACAACACTTTCTGAAACAGTTCGGAACGAGAAGAGGTTTGTATAATGATTATACAACACCTTCTGCACCTATTCGGAACGAGAAGAGGTTTGTATAATGATTATACAACACCTTCTGCACCTATTCGGAACGAGAAGAGGTTTGTATAATGATTATACAACACCTTCTGAAACAGTTCGGAACGAGAAGAGGTTTGTATAATGATTACACAACACCTTCTGAAACAGTTCGGAACGAGAAGAGGTTTGTATAATGATTATACAACATCTTCTGTACCTATTCGGAACGAGAAGAGGTTTGTATAATGATTATACAACACCTTCTGTACCTATTCGGAACGAGAAGAGGTTTGTATAATGATTATACAACACCTTCTAAAACAGTTCGGAACGAGAAGAGGTTTGTATAATGATCATACAACATCTTTTGAAACAGTTCGGAACGAGAAGAGATTTGTATAATGATTATACAACACCTTCTGAAACAGTTCGGAACGAGAAGAGGTTTGTATAATGATCATACAACATCTTTTGAAACAGTTCGGAACGAGAAGAGGTTTGTATAATGATTATACAACACCTTCTGAAACAGTTCGGAACGAGAAGAGGTTTGTATAATGATTATACAACACCTTCTGCACCTATTCGGAACGAGAAGAGGTTTGTATAATGATTATACAACACCTTCTGAAACAGTTCGGAACGAGAAGAGGTTTGTATAACGATTACACAACACCTTCTGAAACAGTTCGGAACGAGAAGAGGTTTGTATAATGATTATACAACATTTTCTGTACCTATTCGAAACGAGAAGAGGTTTGTATAATGATTATACAACACCTTCTGTACCTATTCGGAACGAGAAGAGGTTTGTATAATGATTATACAACACCTTCTAAAACAGTTCGGAACGAGAAGAGGTTTGTATAATGATCATACAACATCTTTTGAAACAGTTCGGAACGAGAAGAGGTTTGTATAATGATTATACAACACCTTCTGAAACAGTTCAGAACGAGAAGAGGTTTGTATAATGATTATACAACACCTTCTGAAACAGTTCGGAACGAGAAGAGGTTTGTATAATGATTATACAACACCTTTTGAAACAGTTCGGAACGAGAAGAGGTTTGTATAATGATTATACAACACCTTCTGAAACAGTTCAGAACGAGAAGAGGTTTGTATAATGATTATACAACATCTTTTGAAACAGTTCGGAACGAGAAGAGGTTTGTATAATGATTATACAACACCTTCTGAAACAGTTCGGAACGAGAAGAGGTTTGTATAATGATTATACAACACCTTCTGCACCTATTCGGAACGAGAAGAGGTTTGTATAATGATTATACAACACCTTCTGAAACAGTTCGGAACGAGAAGAGGTTTGTATAATGATTACACAACACCTTCTGAAACAGTTCGGAACGAGAAGAGGTTTGTATAATGATTATACAACATCTTCTGTACCTATTCGGAACGAGAAGAGGTTTGTATAATGATTATACAACACCTTCTGTACCTATTCGGAACGAGAAGAGGTTTGTATAATGATTATACAACACCTTCTAAAACAGTTCGGAACGAGAAGAGGTTTGTATAATGATCATACAACATCTTTTGAAACAGTTCGGAACGAGAAGAGGTTTGTATAATGATTATACAACACCTTCTGAAACAGTTCAGAACGAGAAGAGGTTTGTATAATGATTATACAACACCTTCTGAAACAGTTCGGAACGAGAAGAGGTTTGTATAATGATTATACAACACCTTCTGAAACAGTTCGGAACGAGAAGAGGTTTGTATAATGATCATACAACACCTTCTGAAACAGTTGGGAGGGAAAAGAGGTTTGTATAATGATTATACAACACCTTCTGAAACAGTTGGGAGGGAAAAGAGGTTTGTATAATGATTATACAACACCTTCTGTACCTATTCGAAACGATAAGAGGTTTGTATAATGATTATACAACACCTTCTGAAACAGTTCGGAACGAGCAGAGGTTTGTATAATGATTATACAACACCTTCTGTACCTGTTCGGAACGAGAAGAGGTTTGTATAATTATTATACAACACCTTCTGAAACAGTTGGGAGGGAAAAGAGGTTTGTATAATGATTATACAACACCTTCTGTACCTATTCGAAACGAGAAGAGGTTTGTATAATGATTATACAACACCTTCTGAAACAGTTGGGAGGGAAAAGAGGTTTGTATAATGATTATACAACACCTTCTGTACCTATTCGGAACGAGAAGAGGTTTGTATAATGATTATACAACACCCTCTAAAACAGTTCGGAACGAGAAGAGGTTTGTATAATTATCATACAACATCTTTTGAAACAGTTCGGAACGAGAAGAGGTTTGTATAATGATTATACAACACCTTCTGAAACAGTTCAGAACGAGAAGAGGTTTGTATAATGATTATACAACACCTTCTGAAACAGTTCGGAACGAGAAGAGGTTTGTATAATGATTATACAACACCTTCTGAAACAGTTCGGAACGAGAAGAGGTTTGTATAATGATTATACAACACCTTCTGAAACAGTTGGGAGGGAAAAGAGGTTTGTCATTGAAAATAATTTATAGCCATTATAATGGTCTAGAAGTGTCAAAACATACCCTGTCAGCTGCAGCTGACAGTGGACGTGAGGGTTAAATTATGGCTTCGCTGACATTGGTTTGAGTTTTTATTTATTACTTTAACTCATCAAAACACATTGACAAAGAATCAAACCAAAGTTATGTCAAGTTTTGAATAGTTAAGTTTGACTCAACGTGTGAGGTTATGCATTCATTGACGTCAGTTCAGGTTTTTAATAGTCAGTTCAATTCAACAAAACAACTTTATGTCAAGTTTTTGGTATGGATCAAATTGGTCAGATATCAGTTTGAGAAGATTCTCGAAAATTCTCCAATCTTTCTTATTCTCGATATCTTTATTTGCTCACTCCTCATATGAATTACTTCTTCTTTCGTTCTCTTCCAAGTCACTTGACTGTGTTTTGCCGATGTTCTACTCTTTAAAATTCTGTTTTTGCTGAATTATGCTATTATTCAGTTTTCTTTCACAGTTTTTCTCTGCGGACAATCTTGAAGTACTCTTAACAAGATTGTTCCAGAATGCTCAACATTTCTGCGTGTGTATTTGTGATGTACCTGGTATCCAGTTCCTATTGTCTGGACGTTCATAGTAAGCTGGAAAGGGAGGTGGTGTACCGCAATGCTGTGCACTTTGCCAGGTTTGATCTTTCTATATTCAAGGAGAACGTTTTCCCTCTGTTTCGTGAACAATTTCTGTCAAGCGTTTGTGAAACTTTGATCTCATAGAAATAGTCCTTCCAGAAATAAATTCTGACATGGAGAAGTGATTGCCTTGTTCTGATAAAGTGAGTTCATTCAAAAACAAATTATGACATGAAGAAATGATCGCCGATCACAAGTTTTTAGCATGTAACATGTTACTTTGCTATTCCAGCAAAAAAGCTGATGAGAACTTGATTTCAGCGTTGTTGGGGAAGCCAGTAAGAGGATTCGTGTGCATTTGAAGTTCAACGATTTGATGCCTGGCAACCCACTGGCCCAAGTGACCATAGATCGATTGATACAAAATGAATGTCGAGCAGCTGGCATAGTTCTTGGTACAGGCTTAGTTTTGAGTTTTCGTTAGATTCTGAAATAAATATTTCAATGAAAAAACTGTGGTACTAACAGTGTATTATCTCAGTGATTGATACATATTGAGTGTCAAAAAGCCGGCAGAGTAATAGGTACATTCAATGCTTTAATGTTTCGTATGATTTCTGAATTCAATATTCAAATTTAAATGTGGGGTATGGTATCAAATGTACTGAAAGTATATGAATTCAGCTTTGTTATAAACTCACAAGTTCTGCCTTCAAAGAAAACTGACTCTTTTACTTCAGATGAAGAAGAACCACCTATTCGCGACAAACGTTTTATATTCATTGGCGCTCTTACGTTGGTGGTTATATTAGTGATTATTGGTGGAGTCGGCTACGTTTGCTACAACGAATTGTTCTGGAAAGTGAGTTGTGTTTTTATAGCTCTTTCATGACGATTGGAAGTTTTTGACTATAAACCACGGAAATGGTTGTTAAACTTTAGTTTTAGGCCATATTTTGTGTGTTCATTTTGTCCGTGTTAGTGGCAACAACTGTGGTTGTCAAATAATAATATTCCAGCCCGCCATGGCAGAAGCGCATCGTAACGCCAACGCCAAGCTCATGACAATGCTACTTGAACAACAGCAGGAAATGGCTAAAATGGGTCGATTTCAGGCAAAGTAGGTTATCACAATGCTTGAGTGAGATTGAATTAGATACTTTGGTCAATTACTTATCAGAATGATTAGATGTTTACTCCAATGATTTCGATCGAATTGACCACAACATTTGCAATTTTTATCGACTATGTAAGTGAAACGTTTGGATTCATTTCTCATCAATGCTTGAAATAGTACATTGCGGGGTTAAATGTGATTAAATGTTTCAGAATGGCCGGAAACCTGAATGCAATGCAAATCGGGGAAAATATGTCACCTGCCATCCGTGCGCTGTTCTCGGAAAATAGGGTTGACCCAAGCTTGTTCTTTCAGGAAGATTTTGTAAAGGTAGGTGTTAGCATACGTCCACTAGTGAGAATGATTCAGAACAGTATGAGTATACTTCAAGTCCCGCTTTCTTTAAACCTCGGTATTGTTGTGTATACGGTCTGATTTTGTAGTTGAACCGTACACGAGGTGGCATGATGGAATGTTTATTGCGGCGACGTTCCGGCAAATTTGCTTTGAACTTCATGAACTGATGCCTTTTCAGGCTCTGAAAACGGCAAATTTGCCAAAACGTCGCCACAAAAAATATTCCATCATACTACCTCGTGTACGGTTCAACTACAGAATCAAACCAGTATGAGTATAGTTTGATGACTCGAGATGATTTTGTGGAGGTGGGTTCATCTCGTGGAAAACAACCTCCGCGTAAGCCCACTCATGTAACTAATTTGGAACAATATTAGTATAGTTTTAACTCAAGTGTCTCAAAAACATTCTACTTTGAAGGCCGTGGCTGGAGCTCTAAATGTGGATACAGCCGATGTAGCGTCGTATTACCCCCTCCTGAAAGCTCAACCGGTGGGATGCTCGAAAGACAACACCGTTGTTATTGACATCACTCTTCCCGAATTGCACGTGCCGGCTAAGGTTACCCAGGTACTGTTTTTGCCCATGACTTCTAAATCATATATAGTACTCAACGAACATTATTTTTAACAACCAAAACTCTAAAACTTGCTCAAGACTCTGCTGAGTCTGTTCATTGGTCATTTTAATTATGCCAATCCTGGCCGATAAAACTTGCTGATGATTCATGTTTCGGTTGCTTTTCTGCTGATGAGTAAATGTTTTTTCTTCTAATCAAGCCTAACTATAGAAAATTATTCAGATAGTGGACGCCGGACACGTTGTGGATGGGAAATTTTGGTTCTACAGGAGTCTTCCCGATGGAATTCTTACTTTCTCAAATGGAACTTATGCGGAGTACGACCACAATGAATGCAATCTCAAGGTACTTGAACTATCGTGAAAACGGTGATGGTATTTTTGCTCTCAAATGATAAGCATGACCTCTTTTCACCCCCCGTTTTTTGATCAAACTAACCACACGCCACACCTCTGTTGTATATAATTCCTATCAATTAACACGCCATATTGTATAAACGATGAATTCGAGATAAACGTATTTATGTTGGCGTGAACAAACAAACTAACACGAATAGAATCCATTTCAGGGAAACCTGACCATCTGCCCAGCTGATTCAATCTCTCGCCCCAGTTGTAACCTGGACTCACTGACGGATTGTCCTTCGTCCTTAGTTAAAATACCGGAAGAGGGATCGCTTCTCAGAGAAGCTCTAGACTTCTATCTAGTTGTTCCCAATTCAGAGGTAAACTCAACTTCCTTTTTGACTAGATGAGCGCAAAACTGTATGATTCGTTTATTTTCCCTACTTGAATATATCACGGAGTTTCAGTTCAGAAAACGAATGTTTCATGGATGAAATGTCATTTTTCATTGGTATAGTTAGTAATTTTTTACAGTAGTAATTTTGTGATTCTAGCGAATGATCGTTACCGGGAACGATGGCACCATCAGCAGAAGGTTGACCAGAAGAGTTATCAACGTGGTAACGGTGGGCCTCCACGAAGAAGTTCGTATTGGAAACTTGACCCTCCATCCTACACCTCATTTGAGAACAGAGATCACACCTGTTGTAACGCTTGTGAGTACTATTTTCGATCAATTCAATCTCCTACTTCCTCAATCAGTGTTTCCGTTCTACAGAAACACAATATATACGTATTTAAATTGTTTGGGCACTAAAAATTACTACAACAAACTTATCCCCAGCTGACTAACTTTTTGCTCAAAATTTCTTACAGACCCAATTAGCAATACATACTTTGAATTACATTTGCTTTCAATTTTCAGGACTTGAACTTGTTATTCGGTGTGTTGAGCCCAAAACACGCGAACGGTTTTGATTTTAAAAATGTGCATGTTTAAGACTGAAATGAGTGATGAGATGTTGGACGAAATGGCAAGACTGCGAAAACAGCTGGACGAAGAAGAGCTGATAGCAAAAAGGGAGAGTGATGATCTTCGGAAGGCACAGGAAACGTCTGTTAGCGTGGAGGGTGGCGGAGTGCTGGCTCTCATAAAATATGTTTGGAACTATATAATGTCTATTTTAGAGTATGTTCTCGCGGTTATTGTCTTCGCTACGTTATTGACTTTTGTTGTTATTTGTTTTTGTTTCCATAAGAAATGTTGTTCAACTCCCACTGTACCCTCAATGAAGGATATTGTTTGAAGAGTGTATTTATTAATAATGTTATACTTTGCTTCATTTATTGTATTATTTTTCATAGCCCATAGTTAGGCATTTGTATGTGTGTGTATTTCACATGAGTACGCAAACGTTGTGGGTTATTATTGTTACAAGTATTTCACCATTATTGTTGTATTTATTTAAAACAAAAATTATTGTTGTCATTAAGACTATTTGGATGTTATTATGGAAATATGTGCTCAGTGAAAATTATTATTATGTTATTGCCCATAACTATTTTGATTGATGAAATGGCTAGTATGAAGTATGTTTGTTGAATATGTGAGTAAATTTGTCGTTCACACAAGTTTCAAACCTTCGCTTGTTTGGTTAGTTCAACCAGATAATTATCTTACTAAGATTCGTACTGTTTCATGCCAGCGGTGTAAAAACACGGAAAGTCAAACAGTCGCATTTTCTTAGCTTCTTGCAGGCATTGAAACAATCTTCAGCTACTGAAATCATGACGGGACGAGGCAAAGCAGTGAACAAACCGGCTTCCTCATCTTCAGCAAGTACATCGAGGGTATGTTTGTTGGAATCCTCTGTAAAAAAATGAAACTATTTGAAATATTTAGAACATTTATGAAACGCATTTTTCGGTTAGATAGTATCACATGGTGTTCTTTCAATTTCAAGCTAAGCAATTCAACGTAAAGTATCATCAACTATTCACCGTCGAACATTATTATGAGTGTATCAGAGGAAAACAACAAAAAGTTGTATTCATGAAACGTTTGCAATTTCTCTACGGTCAAAAGTGTTGAAATAATAGAATGATACGCAAATGAGAGAAATTATATAGAGTGCTACGCGAATGAGATGTTTCTTGATGTTTGAAAATTTCACTTTCAGGGACGTGGTAGACCTCGATCTCGATCATCGGGAAGAAATATGCTCCTCAAACGAGAACACACACCAACTTCACCTCGTGAAGAACCTGGTAAGTTAGACTCCATGGAAGTCGGGTCGTTTGTTTCGGAGAACTGACCAATAATTGCAAAGAACTGAAACTTGATCCAAAAATTAAAGTAATGCCACTGGTCTTCAGGTACGCCTTCCAAGAAGAGGAACGAGAGAGGTGGTCCTGACGATGAGAGAGAGGATCCGGTCGGTGACAGAGATGAAGATGGAGACGAAGCTCATTCTGCCAACAATGCCGATGAAGGAGCTGTTATTTCAGAAGACGACGATTCTTTTGACCCTGTCAAAGGTTTGTTTGAGTATTTTTTATCTCAAGATCTTGACAAAATTGAAATTTATGCAGCAAACACGTTCAGTTTTTTTGTGAAATTGTGATTTGAATGATGTACTAGTTGAACACTTACCTAAATTTTTAAATTCCTTGTTTCAGTGTACGACAAGTTCTTGGCTGGACCTGCGCATGGTTTGACGTTCCCGAAGGAAAATTCATACGAGACGTTCTGCGAAATGTGCTACACAACAACAACAAACATTACTCGACACAAAGTAAGCAAACCTAACATTTGAGTTTATTGTCATTATAATATTTTGTCAGTGCAGTTTAAACAGAAAATTATTGGATGACTATGGTATTGCTTCTCCAAAAATTGTCGAACCGTTTTCCGTTAAAGATTTTTTTCACATTTTAAAGCAGTGGCATCTGTAGAAGCTCATTTCTGTTTCAGAGTTCGCACATGAAGCCCCAATTCAAAAGAACGAGCGCGATGGAAAAAGAAATGAATAAGAACATGTCGAATCTGATAGCTCAGAGGAAGGCGGTTCAACATGAAATGTGAGTCTGTAGATTATGAACTTGAAAAAATTTCTGAACACAAAAGGATGTTTTTTAAGGGTAGGACACTTTCAAAAAAACTTCGGTTAGCTGCCATTCATTCAGTGTGTAGTAATTGTTACTGTGAGGAAATTAGAAAAATGTAGATTTCACAAGAAGAATGTTGCAGGTTCACATGCCATCGCTTTCAACAGAAGTCAACTTGGTTAGACATTCTGCAGAATTCGCCAGCCGAAACTAAACGGGACGTGATAGAGGAGATCGAAAAGTGAGATATTTTCAATATATCGTTGTTCTCAAGTTGATAATGGAGAAGGGTAGTTTCAGATTCAGTAAATTTATGTGTGCTTTCTGTGTTTTTGTTATGATAAGTATCTTGCATGTACTTTTTAGAATGGGCGTCGCGTTCTTGCCATTTTCGAAGCCGTACACGGATTGGAGCCAACCATACGAAAAATGGCAGATTGTCACCGAGAAGGAAATCGAGGAGGAATTAGTCGCATCCGAGGACGAAGACGATTCTGTTGCGGAGGACAACACCGTCTTCCATGACGAGGTAGGTAACATGTTTCAACTGAACTGCTTCCAGTTCACAATGAATTAGACTTTTTCAGTTTTCAGCGAATATGTCTTCCCTAATCTGGCATGTGTTGTTTCTAATAGAGAAATCAAAAACTAATAGCAAGTTCAATGCGAACAAGAGCTCCTCATTTAGTTCAAGCTGTTTGCCTGATCCAAAAACAATTTATATTCAACTTCAGAAGTATATCGGTAATATACATTGCGATCCTATCGAGTGTTATGACCTGGCCCAGTGTGGAAGTACTCCCAAGAATCAACTCGCCAAGATTGATGCTGAGGGCTTGAGGCGGAAACTGAAGACTGAGGAGCACCCCTTCCTGCAACATCTTTGGGACTTTGAGTTTCGCATGGCCACAAATGCCGCGTTGAACAGGGTAATTTTCAATCATAGTTTTTTTTCATTGTTTTTGTTTGGGATTCGAACAGTTATAAAATGTATTTTTTCTCGTATCAGTGAAAAAAGTATCAGTGTGTAATTCTCTGATACTTGTCATATGCAAATTTCACATAGCTAGTCAATGTGCTTCAGTGTGTGTCAGTCAAGTTTGTATCATTTGTTTCAGAAAAAATATGTTCAACCTCGCCAAACCGCAAATGAGACTACGCACAGCGTTGCGAAAGTCTTGCTCATTGCCTTGCGGTTGGCGAGACGGTTGGGCAAGACAATTTCGAACTTGGACGACGTCCCCAAGCGGTACTTCGTGAGAGCTGTGCAGGGATTCGTTAACCTTCACATGCATGTGAGTATTCATAGCATGCAATTATACTTGAATATTGAGTTGGAGGGAAATAACTGTGAAAATGACTGTGCACACGTTGCATCGTGTCACAAAAGGACAGACATTTATTTTCTCTCCACGTCCGGCTAGGACTGTCAATCACAACCCAGAAGTAGTATTAGTCGATTAATCTGTTACCATTATTCGGTATGTCGATATTGTCTAGTACTTTCAAGAATGTTGGGGAAAAAACTGTTTCATTCTTGAAATCATCTCACTGAAGGTTAAGAGTGAACTGTGATAATCTGAAAAGTCTATTTAAATTGATTGTTTTGTTCATTTGAAATTATACTTCATTTTGCTCAGTATCACCACAAACTAACAGATAACATTATACCGTGTTTTTATTTTATTCTGATCAATTGTTGAGGTTCATTTCAGATGTATCCAAAAGGAACAGCCCTGAACGCAATGCGAGGTTTGCGACGGTTTACAACGAGGATTGGAATGATGGATGACAGGTGAGAGTAGTCATTTTCAACAGAACTATCGATTTATTTTGTGTAGTCTATGCTTTTGGAGTTTTTCATTTTGTTCCCTTTGAATTTATCTCTGTTTGTTTTCCAGAGCGAATTCTCCTTCATGGGATTTCACCTTACATATGGCACACACGAGGATAACAGAGCTGTCGAGCATCAGTAGCAGTGTGAGTTTTCAATTGAACCGTGTATTGACCATTTGTTTCAAGGAACCATAAATGTCTATGTCTGTTCAAAGGCGAATGTAATTTTGCTGATGCTATTATTTGACTAATTTATTCAATCAATGAACGTTACAGCGATCAGTCGCCGCGAATAGTGAAGCTCGGACGAAACGACCCGTTGCGCTCTACCAGGATTTGGTCAAAGCCATCAAACCTGTCATGGCATATATCAAGTCCATACTTGAAGAGACCAGGTTGGTTTTTTTCTACCAAGTACACACATAACTCGTTTTTAAATTTCTGACCTTTCTGTTCAGGAGTATGATGCACCCGGCAGAACAGATGGATGACCAGGTGTTCAATCGTCTAGGCTACCTCATCAATTTTGTATTGATGGTTGAGAATGGACAGCGGACAGAGGTATTTCAATATCTCGTAATTGAATTACCCAAGTGGAGTGATGTTGACTGCTGAAAATGCAAAATAGTTCAGTTTGTGTTTGTTTGTTTGGTGTATCAGATAGACAAACCGAATTTAGTCCAGTAGAGAATATTTTTTCTGTGAGTTTTCAGCCGAAATCACAGAGCGAACCACGCTAAATGAGAGATTCAATCACAGAGTAGTGACTTTCAGATTGCGTACAAACTCCGACTCGCTGATTTCGAGAACAAGAAACAGGGGATACAAATGGAGCCAGGAACACGGCCATACCTGATACCTTTTCCAAACAACAAGACCACCAAATCGAATGGTTGCGTGAGTTTCACTTACTTCAAAACAGTGGGCTTGCCAACATAACTTGAACTCAAAATATGTGCGAAACCGTTTAGTTGAAATTGCTCTAACCAGCGTAAATAGTGTTCATCCAATAATTGTGTCGTACTTATCTGAACAAAATTGTTGTCTTAACTTATTTTTGTATGCTATTGAAAAATTATGTGAAAATTCGTTTACAGCTTTGTACGAGTCCCGAGACAAAGTTGTTGTCTTAACTTATTTTTTATGCTATTGAAAAATTATGTGAAAATTCGTTTACAGCTTTGTACGAGTCCCGAGATGATTGAGTATCTGTACCAGTATGCGAGATTGAAACAAGACTGGTTCAACCTCTACAAGGAGCGACTTGGTACGTTCTCAAACATTAAAGTAATTAATGACTACTGAAAACTGAAAACTGTTTCTCAATTGTCTTTTACCGCATTTGTGGCTTTGCATAACTTTAAACTGATACTATTTGGACACATCGAAAAATTTTGCTTATTTGAGATGCATTTTTTAAGAGCCTGCACAAGAAAGAGTGGGACATCTACTATTCATGACAGCCAATCTGAAACCTCTCTCAAACATCAGTTCAAATGTGAGTTTTGTTTCGTTTGTGTACATAATTTTTTTCAGAAAATCTCAACATAAAAGGTCGGATAATATTCACGGTTAATCTATAACACGCATAGGGATCTAGGAACTCTTCGTACGTTTCAGACTCGAACAAACCTATGCTAATCCTTTGTGTTAACGATACCAGGAATATGTTCTGCTCCAATTCCAAACTTAACAGTACATCAACGTGTTTTTAGGTCAAAGCTCACTTGAAGAGTTTGGGAACAGTCGACATGTCACACTTCAAAGGTACACTTGTTTCTGTGCGTAACTCTGCTGCCAACACCAACGCGGGAATCATTTTGAACTTGGACTCCGACAACTTGGATGAATCATGGTTTCCGGCTCACGGTTCCATGGGTCACAGTATCGACACACACAAACGGGTAAGTATTTCAAACGGATCGAACAAACGACAGAATCACTATGTGTCAGCTATCTAAGAAAACGTTTGGGTGAACAAACATGTTGTTTACTCTATAAAAACTGGATTCATCCCATGTGCTCAATTTCAGCGTTTTTTTGTTTCAGTACATCACCGACACGTCTCAGCTGGTTCAGAAAGCTTGGCATTGGCTTCGAAGAGAGGCTCACGGAACACTCACTCAAGAAGATGCGCAAGAAGAATACGGAGATCTGCAACAAATGATGGAGCGTTTGGTTGGAGAGGTAGGTATTGAGTAATTGTGTAAAACGCTCCGAGAGACAGAAATCGAGAAGCTAAAAAGAAGCTTGTACACGACATCTTCTGTTGTTACTAGCTTGCGAGATAGTTGTGTTTTTTTTATTTTCACCACAGTATATGAGACATTTTTAGGAGGAACTACGAGTCTGCCACACTGGTTTGGACACGAAGCTGTATGAACTCGGAGGTTAGATTTATAAAAAAAACTGAGAAACCTACCGAAATGTTTGGTATTTTATGTGCCAGAAAATAAGAACGAACGAGATTTTAAAAAAAAACTTAAAAATTATTACTTCTGGCGGGAATTTTCACAGTATTATTCTCAAACTGGACTCAACTCCAGTGACAATTTTTAGCCCATATAATGGTTCCAAAGTGTCAAAACATACCTTGTCAGCTACAGATGACACAATGTCAGCTGCAGCTGACAATGGCCCTAAGTGTGAAAGTATGCGTTTGCTAACATCAGTTCCTGCTACAATTGATGTATTCATCCATAAAAACTTATTAACAGAGATTAAGCTTCGACTGACGTCAAGTTTTTAATGTTTAATGGAATAGGTCACATACTAGTTTGAGATAATTTTAAACAGCCCATGTTTGGGAAACATGTATATTGGCGATGAGAATAATTTACTATTTTAAGTTCGGGCAACGAGCGTGAAAGTCAACGGAAGCACGAAGAATCTACTTCATGTGACCCCTATGAAACTGGTTGCATATTGCGCGACGCGCACCAGTCTGGGAGGAGCGATATCCGCAAGCATCAATCAACAGACGGGTGCCGATGACCTGGCTAATGGACCTGAGGTACTGATTCCCTTATCGCATATCGTGAAAAAATTCTGCTTAGAGTACCAATCAGTTTCGAAAAAACAACTTTTCCCACTATTAGTCAGAACATGTGGTGTTTTGCATTTTTATCCAGCCTCAGTGTACTGTTCTACTGCAATTTTCAGTTGGACCGAGTGATCAACCTGTGCATTTCCAAAATAATGCCGGATGAGATCGACCTTGACGCGAACGAGCATCACACTAACATCCGAAGGGCAGTCATTGTTTTGGAGGCACTCGGCTACCCGTTCGCCATCTTCCATACTCACGATGGAACGAGTGAGTTTGCATTCATTTCTTTATCCAACAATATCTTCAAAAGTTAATGTGGAGTGGTCTCAGTTTCACAACTCACAAAATATTTTACGTGTTCAGGTTCCGCTCGCAAAAGTTCCCATGTTCGTATGGCACTACTCAGTGGATCGGTCGACATATCTGATATAGTTGTACGGCTGATGTACTGTGAAATCAACGAGACATTCTATACACTCGTGAGTTGTGGTGCAGAAAAGCATATCAAAACGTTTTTGCAGAGACCGTCTGACCCACGATCAAAAACAAGTCAATCAGTAAATGTTCTAGATAACAAGCACTAGTCGCATTATTACTAACTGTAAATTGTTATTTTTGAATGTTTGAGTTTACACAATGCGTAGCTTATTCATTCTTTATTACTACTTAAGTCGGCATTCGACAAATAAACTAGTTTGAAACATCACGTGTTGAATTATGTCGACGGCGGTGATAATTGTGAAGGAATCGAAACGTGGAAGTTTTAGTGTATACGTACTTCATATTTTAGGTGAGAAGAGATGGTGTACAGGGACTGGACTGCACGGTGGCTTACTCTGGGTTGAACATCACGAACGCTACTATTTCGAGACGGCGAAGTAAAGAGATGCACGAGCTGGCCTGTCAAAAAATGTCATCGTTCTTGAAAAGAAGTGTGGAACGGTGTGATGGCTTCAGTTTCTACACTCCAACCACCATGAAGATGATCTGCTCTAACGCAGAAGAAGAAAGAGGTGATTACTATTCATTTTCTATAAATTCCAGTAGTACGGACAGAATGAACATGTGTGAGAGTAAGCTTGCTGATTTGTGTTTACTATTTAAGTTCACGTTCACATGGTAGGATCACATTGCCTGTTTGACAATGACTAGTTTTTTCAGTAGCACACTTGGAAGAGGGATCGTTTGCGCTAGACGAGGAAAGCGGGCCTGATCTCGGATTGGAGCAGGAAGAAACAGACCTAGACGATTTGATTGATCAAAACATGGACGATTTCAATGACACTGCTGGAAACAACACTACACTGCAACCAAGTACGTTTGTTTAAATTATTGGTTCACAAACATTTCCATACATTCTTGCAGCAATTACTAAATTACAAATTATATCAATTGTTTGGGTTAGACCTTTCACGCATGAAAACAGAAAACTCGTGAAAACAGTGCACTTTTCGACATCTTTCATTCGTTTTTGTTCAAGGGAACAGGAAGGAGAGTGAATCAGGTGAAGGAGATTCCGCCGACCAACCGGGACAGATGAGAAACAGACAATTGTTGGCAAACAGAGAAGGCTATTCTGCTCGAGGTAAATATTAAATACTTGAATAACTATTTAAAAAATTTGGGTTATTGCTTATTTGCAGTTATACACACTATAGTCGAGATATACTAACTTTCTTTGCTCTTCATCAATTTAAAATTTTGTGTCCGATGAATGAACTCAGTAGTCATTATTGAATAAAGTCAGTAGTCAGTAGCCGACACAAGTTCACTTTGTTTACCTTTTCACGAATTGAAGGTTTTTCGAATGTAAACTATTTTTTAAGAGGACGGAATTGATGCGTCCATGGTTCAAGAATCTGATCCCAATGATGTTCCCGGCACCAGCGGCTGCAATATGTATTCCCATCATTCACAAGGTGACGAAATGGATTCAGAATATCGACAAGGTAAATAATTGGTTTTGTACTGTTTTAAAACAAATTGTCTGTTACTGATAGTTAAATTTGAATAATATAAAGCTATTCCAAAAACACATAATTGTATTTTAGATGCCTGGTACACGGCCTCCCAGATTGCTAGGTGTGATCCAGCAAATGTTCCTGGTCCGAACAGCACCGAAGTGAATCCACCACAAAGACAAGGTATAGATTCGGTTTTGTATTGTTTCAGAACATTTTTTTTGTTACTGATAATTGAAGCTAAATATCATAAAGCAAAGCAAAAAAAGAAGAAGTTAGTTTCAGTTGCCAATTCAAATGAGTAATCAATGTTTGAACAAAACTTGAAAGGGAAAAACGTTTTGAGAATCGAAGCCATCCCACGTGTTCTAAATTTTTTATTTGATCTGTTCCTCAGTTTTATTCTCAAAATTTCAGATTTGCTCCATGAGGCGAAAATGGTTGATCTCACAGAAGAATCAAGATTGAGGAGAAAAGAAATGAAAGACCTCAAATGTGGCTATCATCAATTTGAAAATGGAGTGAAGGTGTGTGACATTTTTGGTTGTATAGTATAATTTTGCCCGCTTCTTTTCCTGCAACAATATTAGCCTCATAATACATTTTGGTTTTGATATCGAAAATGTACAAAATATTGGAAATTCAACATCGGTTTTACAGTTACTGGAGTTGGCTCTTGCTGATTCTGAAGACAACGACCCGTACGAACTCGCTCCAATCAGTAAGAAGCACAAAGATCTTGCCGCACTACCTCATAAGAACATTCAACTGGCCTTGATACAACACATTTCGGCATACTGGCCATGCATAAGGCCGATGAACATCAAGGAGCGAACACTTACTACGAAACAAGCTGGATCTGGTTAGTGAAAAGAAAACTTGTTTGTTGAATATTTCAATATTAAGAGAGCTGTCAGTATAACTAGTAAATACAAAAAAATAACTATTAATTACGAAAAACAGTCTTCTTTCTTTTTTCAAATGTAATTTTTGATCAATAATAATAGTGAGTCCTTACAATGAATTATTTAAGGTGTGGCGGCGACTTGTGACATTCCAAAAGGAAGCATCATCTGCTCCTACTATGGCCGTCAGATGTCATACGATGACAGAGACACGTGAGTTGATTCTTTCACACTTCATTTTCTAATTTTGACTGAATGAAATGGATTGGAAACAGATTTTTAAATTTTCTGATCACAATGTTAGCTCAATTTAGATACGAGTTTGGCGTCCTGCAGTCAAAGAAACTTCACATGGATGATTACAAGATTGAAGATGATCTCAACAAAGTGGCCATCTTTGGACACACAGCGCTGGGAAAAAATCTTTCTCGAGGTGAGCACATGAACAAACTGCAAAATAGTAGTTTTCTGAAATCACCATGCCAAATTTATGAATAGTCGTGCATCCCTCATTTATCCACCCAATTCATTTCATGCGTTACTCATCATTTTTAGAAGACGGAGACAGCTGTGTATTTCTTGGCCACCTCATGAATCACAGCAAGATTCATTTCAACGCAAGAGTGATGAAAGAAAACGGTCCCAAGTCTGATCGTCATCGTTCAAGTAAGTTTCAGTACAAAACTTCTCACTCTTTGCTGACCAGTACCATAAAATAATTTGAAGGTTTCTGTAAATTTGGAACCCTTCAAAAGGTTACATTTATGATTTGCAGAAAATCGATCTTTAATGTGCATAACATTACTACCAACTGGCAATTATAGATCCCTACTGGCAAGTGGTATTCCTGAAAGCCACTCGGGACATCAGAATGGGAGAAGAGGTGTTCTGGGATTATGGGAAGGCTTCGGATTTCCCCATACATCATGTATGCATTTGCATGAAATGCCAAGGTAAGAATGAGAATAACAGAAGGACTTCATGGCATTAATCAATTTTGTCCCAGATATGTTTAATCAACAATTTTAATTCGTCTCAGATATGTTTAATCAACAGTTTAACACAAGTTGAAATTGTATCGTGTTTTTAAGGACGTTGTCACTGCGGGAATTGCAGAGGAAACACCTTCCACAACAAAAACCCGAGGGAGACTATGGAGGCCTTGCTGGAAAACTACAGCAAAGACAATGTAAGTTTGTAAACACGTCGACTTTGTGTCGAGTTAATAATATGTTCCCGTCACCAAGAGATGTAGTAAATAATAGTTCCAAGTGCACAATCACATATTTATTTTTACATTGATTTAAGCAGTAGTTTGTCTGACTTAACAATAATATAACACTGAATAGAACATCACGTCAAACGTGTATCAATCAAATTGACCAAAACTGTAGCTGAAGCTGACACCACTTGTGTATGCAAAACTTGAATTTATTAGTTCCGACTGAAATTCACACAGTATCATGGATCAATCTGTTATCCAATTTTCATTTTGCAGGGAACGGTTTACGCAAGGAAACCTCACCAAACCATGGCTAAAACTCTGCGAGGATTGTGTGCCGCAACTTTTCAAGGAACGGATCTGTCTCCAGTAAGTTTATTGGAACTATTCACATACAAGAGCGAACGTAAGAAAGTCAATTGTTGTTGATTTATTTCCATTAAATCTACTCAGATTCCAATGAGCTAACTATTATCGTTAAATACACTCGGCCTTTCAAAACACTCAAATTATTGTACGGGCAATTGCAGGAGAAGGAAGACAAACTACTGACATATCTCCAAGAAGACATTGACAACGACTGCGAACAGTTGACGCGCTTCCGTAAGAAAGCAGCCAAAACAGGAGGCGTGCCATCGGATGGGTTTTTCAACTTGTTCATCCAGAAGACAGGAGCAAATCCGAAGGTTTGTTGTGTCATAACTAGATTTGACAATAAGGAACGAGATTTGGTAGAGGTGTTTCGCGTATTCGATATTTTCAGTAACTACTTAATAGCTCTCACAACTAATAATTAACCAACTTTTGAAGAGAAAAGTGGTTTAGAATTAGTGTCAAACCAATTTGGAAGGGTACCGTTCACTGGGCAGAAATTCTACCGAAGTGCAATTTTTTTAGGTTCTTCTGTGCAGGTCAGGCTTTGTTGTTTCATAAACTAAATTTCCAGCTCATTGTGACTGGTCTTGCCGTATGGTTGAAGAACACTGTTATTGTTCTTTCGTCGAATGAAGGCCTGAGTTTCCATCAGTCGACAGCTCAGGATGCAGCCCCTGACGAGTTCGTTTTGATTCAGGCAGGTGTAGCCTATCGTTTAGTGCTAGCTGTAGATGCGTGTACATCTACTCTGTGCGTACCGTTAAATACAGCCTGATTGACTTGTTATTTCATGAAACTATATTTATATTATTTGATCTTTCTGAATGAGTAATTGATATGCTACTTTATCTCGATTAGTTATTGTTCTTGTATGAATCATTAAATGTTATTGTGTGATTACTGTCCACGTAAGGTGAATGTTGTTGTCTTATTAAAATAAGTGAAGGAGTTTTTCGAGTATAGAACGACGTGTCTTATGCTCTTGTGCAAATTTATCTGAATTCATTATTGTTTGAGTGTTCACAAATGTTTGTTGTGATTTCTGTTGAGTGGTTACTAATCACTTTGTTCAGATTGATTATTTGTTCATACATGTACAGATTTTTCAAGTGTTGAATAATGTTTGAAATGAAAAATACTTAACCTCGGCGTTTTTTTTCAAGTTTGAGACATTAAGATGCTTAGATCTACAATATTCGATATCTGTTTCATTCCGAATCTGAACGCAAGTGTTGAAAAAGCATACGAGAAATTGTTTTCAAGCATACAAATGTGTTGTAGCCAATTTAATGGTTTCAAGCTGTCCAAACTGCCTTTTGGTCGAATATGAGTATATTTCATGTTCAACTAAGATATTCCAGCTATAAGAAACCTTGGAATCATTAGTTTTGGCTAAAATCTTCACAGTATTATTTGTTTTACCCCAATAAAACCTTTAACCAAGTTCTGGCCAATATAATGACTTCAAAGTGTCAAAACACCCCTTGTCAGCTCCCAGGGTTCACACAACATACACTGCTCTACAAAATATCCAAGAATCAGCCAAAATGACTATGTAGCACAATAGCTTAACACTCAAACATATATTTTCCAGACCAAAACCCAGTTGTGGCTCTGGCCTAGCCAACACAATAATGTCGTTTTCAATACCGATACCTCCCCATAAGGTGTCAATACTGTATTATGTCACTCTACCAGGAACACTACGTTTAGGCTACTCTCTCAGCATCAAGCATCGATTCAGCATGTAAACCCAGAATGGGAAGTCCACATAACTTACCTGAATAACTCCCAACTATATTTTTTTCTGTTATCATCACTGTTGGTACGGTTCAACACGCTCTACAACATATGAAATAACTAGCAAATATAATGTGTCAAATTTTCAGATATTGATCAATAATTACAAATAGCCCACTACTCCATTCACTATACATACGAGCAATCAGACCAATTTTGCGTCCATATAAACAACGAATATCATTATATCATCAAATTAAGCGCCTAAAACTACCCTAACCCAACCGGAACCGCCCATAGTTGAAAATAGATCACAATTACACAACAATCACAGCTACAAATATACCTATGTCAGCCAACATACCGACCACCCTAACTTTGCTTTCTTCTGACATTAATTTTTTTATACTCGATAGTAACTTACAACATACACAAAAACCAGGCAATATAATTCATTAGAATCCAAAATATACATCATTAACCGTTCATATTAAACCTATTACTCCTCCCAAATATAACCGGGCTGGTGATCCGCTATACGGACTCGCACGATCTGTAATCATTTTCAATCAGTTTTGTACAACAAGATATTCAACTCCAATAATTCCCGCTACACCTAACATTTTCTACAACTTCTACACCATAGGGGACCGTTAGCGGCATTATAGCTCCAAATCCAATAATTAGAAGGTATGGTTATTTGACCTAACTTTGGATTGTGACATTAAATTTGCCTATAAATTACATTGCTAATACAAATTTGAACCCTCTACAACATATCGAAAAATCAAAAAAAATTATCATGCCAAATTTGAGATATGGTCCAATAACCCTCGTAAGGGAACCATCTAGTACTACATATTCTACATTTCCACCACATAACTAGCATAACTCAGCTTTCTGACTTTAGTTTTGCCTGAAAATTGGCCCACATATAAAATGAACCAAGCGCTACAACATATCAAAAAATCAGCCAATATAATAATGCCAAAATTGAGATACTAATTTTTAACCGACACAACTTGGCCTAAAACGACCCACCAGGGTACCACGACCAAAGACCACTAAACACGACCCGTCACCTACACGACTATTTTTCAACGTATAAATAGCATCATCTGCTCCTACTATGGCCGTCAGATGTCATACGATGACAGAGACACGTGAGTTGATTCTTTCACACTTCATTTTCTAATTTTGACTGAATGAAATGGATTGGAAACAGATTTTTAAATTTTCTGATCACAATGTTAGCTCAATTTAGATACGAGTTTGGCGTCCTGCAGTCAAAGAAACTTCACATGGATGATTACAAGATTGAAGATGATCTCAACAAAGTGGCCATCTTTGGACACACAGCGCTGGGAAAAAATCTTTCTCGAGGTGAGCACATGAACAAACTGCAAAATAGTAGTTTTCTGAAATCACCATGCCAAATTTATGAATAGTCGTGCATCCCTCATTTATCCACCCAGTTCATTTCATGCGTTACTCATCATTTTTAGAAGACGGAGACAGCTGTGTATTTCTTGGCCACCTCATGAATCACAGCAAGATTCATTTCAACGCAAGAGTGATGAAAGAAAACGGTCCCAAGTCTGATCGTCATCGTTCAAGTAAGTTTCAGTACAAAACTTCTCACTCTTTGCTGACCAGTACCATAAAATAATTTGAAGGTTTCTGTAAATTTGGAACCCTTCAAAAGGTTACATTTATGATTTGCAGAAAATCGATCTTTAATGTGCATAACATTACTACCAACTGGCAATTATAGATCCCTACTGGCAAGTGGTATTCCTGAAAGCCACTCGGGACATCAGAATGGGAGAAGAGATGTTCTGGGATTATGGGAAGGCTTCGGATTTCCCCATACATCATGTATGCATTTGCATGAAATGCCAAGGTAAGAATGAGAATAACAGAAGGACTTCATGGCATTAATCAATTTTGTCCCAGATATGTTTAATCAACAATTTTAATTCGTCTCAGATATGTTTAATCAACAGTTTAACACAAGTTGAAATTGTATCGTGTTTTTAAGGACGTTGTCACTGCGGGAATTGCAGAGGAAACACCTTCCACAACAAAAACCCGAGGGAGACTATGGAGGCCTTGCTGGAAAACTACAGCAAAGACAATGTAAGTTTGTAAATACGTCGACTTTGTGTCGAGTTAATAATATGTTCCCGTCACCAAGAGATGTAGTAAATAATAGTTCCAAGTGCACAATCACATATTTATTTTGACATTGATTTAAGCAGTAGTTTGTCTGACTTAACAATAATATAACACTGAATAGAACATCACGTCAAACGTGTATCAATCAAATTGACCAAAACTGTAGCTGAAGCTGACACCACTTGTGTATGCAAAACTTGAATTTATTAGTTCCGACTGAAATTCACACAGTATCATGGATCAATCTGTTATCCAATTTTCATTTTGCAGGGAACGGTTTACGCAAGGAAACCTCACCAAACCATGGCTAAAACTCTGCGAGGATTGTGTGCCGCAACTTTTCAAGGAACGGATCTGTCTCCAGTAAGTTTATTGGAACTATTCACATACAAGAGCGAACGTAAGAAAGTCAATTGTTGTTGATTTATTTCCATTAAATCTACTCAGATTCCAATGAGCTAACTATTATCGTTAAATACACTCGGCCTTTCAAAACACTCAAATTATTCTACGGGCAATTGCAGGAGAAGGAAGACAAACTACTGACATATCTCCAAGAAGACATTGACAACGACTGCGAACAGTTGACGCGCTTCCGTAAGAAAGCAGCCAAAACAGGAGGCGTGCCATCGGATGGGTTTTTCAACTTGTTCATCCAGAAGACAGGAGCAAATCCGAAGGTTTGTTGTGTCATAACTAGATTTGACAATAAGGAACGAGATTTGGTAGAGGTGTTTCGCGTATTCGATATTTTCAGTAACTACTTAATAGCTCTCACAACTAATAATTAACCAACTTTTGAAGAGAAAAGTGGTTTAGAATTAGTGTCAAACCAATTTGGAAGGGTACCGTTCACTGGGCAGAAATTCTACCGAAGTGCAATTTTTTTAGGTTCTTCTGTGCAGGTCAGGCTTTGTTGTTTCATAAACTAAATTTCCAGCTCATTGTGACTGGTCTTGCCGTATGGTTGAAGAACACTGTTATTGTTCTTTCGTCGAATGAAGGCCTGAGTTTCCATCAGTCGACAGCTCAGGATGCAGCCCCTGACGAGTTCGTTTTGATTCAGGCAGGTGTAGCCTATCGTTTAGTGCTAGCTGTAGATGCGTGTACATCTACTCTGTGCGTACCGTTAAATACAGCCTGATTGACTTGTTATTTCATGAAACTATATTTATATTATTTGATCTTTCTGAATGAGTAATTGATATGCTACTTTATCTCGATTAGTTATTGTTCTTGTATGAATCATTAAATGTTATTGTGTGATTACTGTCCACGTAAGGTGAATGTTGTTGTCTTATTAAAATAAGTGAAGGAGTTTTTCGAGTATAGAACGACGTGTCTTATGCTCTTGTGCAAATTTATCTGAATTCATTATTGTTTGAGTGTTCACAAATGTTTGTTGTGATTTCTGTTGAGTGGTTACTAATCACTTTGTTCAGATTGATTATTTGTTCATACATGTACAGATTTTTCAAGTGTTGAATAATGTTTGAAATGAAAAATACTTAACCTCGGCGTTTTTTTTCAAGTTTGAGACATTAAGATGCTTAGATCTACAATATTCGATATCTGTTTCATTCCGAATCTGAACGCAAGTGTTGAAAAAGCATACGAGAAATTGTTTTCAAGCATACAAATGTGTTGTAGCCAATTTAATGGTTTCAAGCTGTCCAAACTGCCTTTTGGTCGAATATGAGTATATTTCATGTTCAACTAAGATATTCCAGCTATAAGAAACCTTGGAATCATTAGTTTTGGCTAAAATCTTCACAGTATTATTTGTTTTACCCCAATAAAACCTTTAACCAAGTTCTGGCCAATATAATGACTTCAAAGTGTCAAAACACCCCTTGTCAGCTCCCAGGGTTCACACAACATACACTGCTCTACAAAATATCCAAGAATCAGCCAAAATGACTATGTAGCACAATAGCTTAACACTCAAACATATATTTTCCAGACCAAAACCCAGTTGTGGCTCTGGCCTAGCCAACACAATAATGTCGTTTTCAATACCGATACCTCCCCATAAGGTGTCAATACTGTATTATGTCACTCTACCAGGAACACTACGTTTAGGCTACTCTCTCAGCATCAAGCATCGATTCAGCATGTAAACCCAGAATGGGAAGTCCACATAACTTACCTGAATAACTCCCAACTATATTTTTTTCTGTTATCATCACTGTTGGTACGGTTCAACACGCTCTACAACATATGAAATAACTAGCAAATATAATGTGTCAAATTTTCAGATATTGATCAATAATTACAAATAGCCCACTACTCCATTCACTATACATACGAGCAATCAGACCAATTTTGCGTCCATATAAACAACGAATATCATTATATCATCAAATTAAGCGCCTAAAACTACCCTAACCCAACCGGAACCGCCCATAGTTGAAAATAGATCACAATTACACAACAATCACAGCTACAAATATACCTATGTCAGCCAACATACCGACCACCCTAACTTTGCTTTCTTCTGACATTAATTTTTTTATACTCGATAGTAACTTACAACATACACAAAAACCAGGCAATATAATTCATTAGAATCCAAAATATACATCATTAACCGTTCATATTAAACCTATTACTCCTCCCAAATATAACCGGGCTGGTGATCCGCTATACGGACTCGCACGATCTGTAATCATTTTCAATCAGTTTTGTACAACAAGATATTCAACTCCAATAATTCCCGCTACACCTAACATTTTCTACAACTTCTACACCATAGGGGACCGTTAGCGGCATTATAGCTCCAAATCCAATAATTAGAAGGTATGGTTATTTGACCTAACTTTGGATTGTGACATTAAATTTGCCTATAAATTACATTGCTAATACAAATTTGAACCCTCTACAACATATCGAAAAATCAAAAAAAATTATCATGCCAAATTTGAGATATGGTCCAATAACCCTCGTAAGGGAACCATCTAGTACTACATATTCTACATTTCCACCACATAACTAGCATAACTCAGCTTTCTGACTTTAGTTTTGCCTGAAAATTGGCCCACATATAAAATGAACCAAGCGCTACAACATATCAAAAAATCAGCCAATATAATAATGCCAAAATTGAGATACTAATTTTTAACCGACACAACTTGGCCTAAAACGACCCACCAGGGTACCACGACCAAAGACCACTAAACACGACCCGTCACCTACACGACTATTTTTCAACGTATAAATAGATCACATAAATGAACCACAAAAAATTTCACTCCGAACAACTTTCTCCGCACCTACTATTACACAGCCACCACCAGGGTCATTAATCCATACATGACCACTTCTCCCGATTGACCTAACTTCATTATTTGATGATGAAATTTTCTATACTTCACATATATTGGACAACTTTTCACGCTCTACAACATATACAAAAATCAGCCAATATAATGTGTTAGATTTTTAGATAGCCTCCCATAACTGCTATTTCACCAACCTCAATTATACCCATATTACCGATTTGACCTACTTAACCTCAAAACTAGCCGCTAATAACATTCTCATCGTTTTCAGCACCTAAAATAACCCTACTACAGTCATTTACAGCCAATTCTAATTTTTTCATTTTTTCACATAAGGGTCCCCCCCATGCTACTTTTCAGAGACCTCCATATCCCAAAACTATGACCTACCGTAACTTTTTTCCCCTTCATTAAAATTTTCTATAAATACAAACTTAAACTCACAAAAATACGCCCAATCGAACGCGCCCCTCCGCGACCAGATCCAAAGACTTTTTATTTTCGTTAAATCTAGGATATTTTAAGATCAATACAAAATGTCAGCTCGAGCTGACACAATTTTCTAAAATTTGCCATTTTCTCCGCGCTCGACCGATTTTTGAGCTCGAGCGCTTCAGAGCGAGCAGAGATCACGGAGAAAAAGATATTCTGGACGCCGCGAGCCGAAAAACCGACCCTAAGCATCATTTTCGACCCAAGAAAGAAAAAAACCCAAAAAAAGAGGTACCTTGCGGCAATTGCTGTAGCGAAGTCAGTTTTCGAGATATCAACTTTATTTCTTCAGGAGTATCCTTTTATTACCCCTCCTAGGTCTCTGCGAAAAATCTCGGAAATCCGTTCACGGAAAGCTGAGACACATTTTCTCACCCCCACTCTATAAAACACATCCCATTTTATGATTCGACTAAATGTCAGCTCGAGCTGACACCTTTTTATTTTAGCCCATATAAGGCTTAAACGGCGGCAATAATAGTTTACTAACTGCTACTCAAATGGGTATCAAACTGACCGGCAGATTGTACTGAGTCTGATGGGAGTGAATTCCTAACTATTAAATTGAGGATTTCAACGAAATTTCGAAATCCATTCTTCAGAGTTTATTAATAGTTTAATAACTGCTACTTAAATGGGTATCAAACTGACCGGCAGATTGTACTGAGTTTGATGGGAGTGAAATCCTAACTATTGAAATAAGGATTTCAACGAAATTTCGAAATCCAATCTTCAGAGTTTATTAATAGTTTAATAACTGCTACTTGAAGGGGTATCAAACTGACCAGTAGATTGTACTGAGTTTGATGGGAGTGAAATCCTAACTATTGAGTTGAGGGTTTCAACGAGATTTCGAAATCCAATCTTCAGAGTTTATTAATAGTTTAACAACTGCTACTTAAATGGGTATTAAACTGACCGGCAGATTGTACTGAGTTTGATGGGAGTGAAATCCTAACTATTGAAATGAGGATTTCAACGAAATTTCGAAATCCAATCTTCAGAGTTTATTAATAGTTTAACAACTGCTACTTAAATGGGTATCAAACTGACCGGCAGATTGTACTGAGTCTCATGGGAGTGAAATCCTAACTATTGAATTGGGGATTTCAACGAAATTTCGAAATCAAATTTTCAGAGTTTAATAATAGTTTAATAACTGCTACTTAAATGGGTATCAAACTGACCGGCAGATTGTACTGAGTCTCATGGGAGTAAAATCCTAACTATTGAATTGAGGATTTCAACGAAATTTCGAAATCCAATCTTCAGAGTTTAATAATAGTTTACTAACTGCTACTCAAATGGGTATCAAACTGACCGGCAGATTGTACTGAGTCTGATGGGAGTGAATTCCTAACTATTAAATTGAGGATTTCAACGAAATTTCGAAATCCATTCTTCAGAGTTTATTAATAGTTTAATAACTGCTACTTAAATGGGTATCAAACTGACCGGCAGATTGTACTGAGTCTCATGGGAGTGAAATCCTAACTATTGAACTGGGGATTTCAACGAAATTTCGAAATCCAATTTTCATAGTTTAATAATAGTTCAATAACTGCTAATTAAATGGGTATCAAACTGGCCAGCAAATTGTACTGAGTTTGATGGGAGTGAAATCCTAACTATTGAAATGAGGATTTCGACGAAATTTCGAAATCCAATCTTCAGAGTTTAATAATAGTTTAATAACTGCTACTTAAATGGGTATCAAACTGACCGGCAGATTGTACTGAGTCTCATGGGAGTGAAATCCTAACTATTGAATTGAGGATTTCAACGAAATTTCGAAATCCAATCTTCAGAGTTTATTAATAGTTTAATAACTGCTACTTAAAGGGGTATCAAACTGACCGGTTCAATAACTGCTAATTAAATGGGTATCAAACTGGCCAGCAGATTGTACTGAGTTTGATGGGAGTGAAATCCTAACTATTGAAATGAGGATTTCGACGAAATTTCGAAATCCAATCTTCAGAGTTTATTAATAGTTTAATAACTGCTACTTAAAGGGGTATCAAACTGACCGGCAGATTGTACTGAGTTTGATGGGAGTGAAATCCTAACTATTGAAATGAGGATTTCAACGAAATTTCGAAATCCAATCTTCAGAGTTTATTAATAGTTTAATAACTGCTACTTAAAGGGGTATCAAACTGACCAGTAGATTGTACTGAGTTTGATGGGAGTGAAATCCTAACTATTGAGTTGAGGGTTTCAACGAGATTTCGAAATCCAATCTTCAGAGTTTATTAATAGTTTAACAACTGCTACTTAAATGGGTATCAAACTGACCGGCAGATTGTACTGAGTTTGATGGGAGTGAAATCCTAACTATTGAAATGAGGATTTCAACGAAATTTCGAAATCCAATCTTCAGAGTTTATTAATAGTTTAACAACTGCTACTTAAATGGGTATCAAACTGACCGGCAGATTGTACTGAGTCTCATGGGAGTGAAATCCTAACTATTGAATTGAGGATTTCAACGAAATTTCGAAATCCAATCTTCAGAGTTTATTAATAGTTTAATAACTGCTACTTAAAGGGGTATCAAACTGACCGGTTCAATAACTGCTAATTAAATGGGTATCAAACTGGCCAGCAGATTGTACTGAGTTTGATGGGAGTGAAATCCTAACTATTGAAATGAGGATTTCGACGAAATTTCGAAATCCAATCTTCAGAGTTTATTAATAGTTTAATAACTGCTACTTAAAGGGGTATCAAACTGACCGGCAGATTGTACTGAGTTTGATGGGAGTGAAATCCTAACTATTGAAATGAGGATTTCAACGAAATTGCGAAATCCAATCTTCAGAGTTTATTAATAGTTTAATAACTGCTACTTAAAGGGGTATCAAACTGACCAGTAGATTGTACTGAGTTTGATGGGAGTGAAATCCTAACTATTGAGTTGAGGGTTTCAACGAGATTTCGAAATCCAATCTTCAGAGTTTATTAATAGTTTAACAACTGCTACTTAAATGGGTATCAAACTGACCGGCAGATTGTACTGAGTTTGATGGGAGTGAAATCCTAACTATTGAAATGAGGATTTCAACGAAATTTCGAAATCCAATCTTCAGAGTTTATTAATAGTTTAACAACTGCTACTTAAATGGGTATCAAACTGACCGGCAGATTGTACTGAGTCTCATGGGAGTGAAATCCTAACTATTGAATTGGGGATTTCAACGAAATTTCGAAATCAAATTTTGAGAGTTTAATAATAGTTCAATAACTGCTACTTAAATGGGTATCAAACTGACCGGCAGATTGTACTGAGTCTCATGGGAGTGAAATCCTAACTATTGAAATAAGGATTTCAACGAAATTTCGAAATCCAATCTTCAGAGTTTATTAATAGTTTAATAACTGCTACTTGAAGGGGTATCAAACTGACCAGTAGATTGTACTGAGTTTGATGGGAGTGAAATCCTAACTATTGAGTTGAGGGTTTCAACGAGATTTCGAAATCCAATCTTCAGAGTTTATTAATAGTTTAACAACTGCTACTTAAATGGGTATTAAACTGACCGGCAGATTGTACTGAGTTTGATGAGAGTGAAATCCTAACTATTGAAATGAGGATTTCAACGAAATTTCGAAATTCAATCTTCAGAGTTTATTAATAGTTTAACAACTGCTACTTAAATGGGTATCAAACTGACCGGCAGATTGTACTGAGTCTCATGGGAGTGAAATCCTAACTATTGAATTGGGGATTTCAACGAAATTTCGAAATCAGATTTTCAGAGTTTAATAATAGTTTAATAACTGCTACTTAAATGGGTATCAAACTGACCGGCAGATTGTACTGAGTCTCATGGGAGTAAAATCCTAACTATTGAATTGAGGATTTCAACGAAATTTCGAAATCCAATCTTCAGAGTTTAATAATAGTTTACTAACTGCTACTCAAATGGGTATCAAACTGACCGGCAGATTGTACTGAGTCTGATGGGAGTGAATTCCTAACTATTAAATTGAGGATTTCAACGAAATTTCGAAATCCATTCTTCAGAGTTTATTAATAGTTTAATAACTGCTACTTAAATGGGTATCAAACTGACCGGCAGATTGTACTGAGTCTCATGGGAGTGAAATCCTAACTATTGAACTGGGGATTTCAACGAAATTTCGAAATCCAATTTTCATAGTTTAATAATAGTTCAATAACTGCTAATTAAATGGGTATCAAACTGGCCAGCAGATTGTACTGAGTTTGATGGGAGTGAAATCCTAACTATTGAAATGAGGATTTCGACGAAATTTCGAAATCCAATCTTCAGAGTTTAATAATAGTTTAATAACTGCTACTTAAATGGGTATCAAACTGACCGGCAGATTGTACTGAGTCTCATGGGAGTGAAATCCTAACTATTGAACTGGGGATTTCAACGAAATTTCGAAATCCAATTTTCATAGTTTAATAATAGTTCAATAACTGCTAATTAAATGGGTATCAAACTGGCCAGCAGATTGTACTGAGTTTGATGGGAGTGAAATCCTAACTATTGAAATGAGGATTTCGACGAAATTTCGAAATCCAATCTTCAGAGTTTAATAATAGTTTAATAACTGCTACTTAAATGGGTATCAAACTGACCGGCAGATTGTACTGAGTCTCATGGGAGTGAAATCCTAACTATTGAATTGAGGATTTCAACGAAATTTCGAAATCCAATCTTCAGAGTTTATTAATAGTTTAATAACTGCTACTTAAAGGGGTATCAAACTGACCGGTTCAATAACTGCTAATTAAATGGGTATCAAACTGGCCAGCAGATTGTACTGAGTTTGATGGGAGTGAAATCCTAACTATTGAATTGGGGATTTCAACGAAATTTCGAAATCCAATCTTCAGAGTTTATTAATAGTTTAACAACTGCTACTTAAATGGGTATCAAACTGACCGGCAGATTGTACTGAGTCTCATGGGAGTGAAATCCTAACTATTGAATTGGGGATTTCAACGAAATTTCGAAATCAAATTTTCAGAGTTTAATAATAGTTCAATAACTGCTACTTAAATGGGTATCAAACTGACCGGCAGATTGTACTGAGTCTCATGGGAGTGAAATCCTAACTATTGAATTGAGGATTTCAACGAAATTTCGAAATCCAATCTTCAGAGTTTATTAATAGTTTAATAACTGCTACTTAAAGGGGTATCAAACTGACCGGCAGATTGTACTGAATTTGATGGGAGTGAAATCCTAACTATTGAAATGAGGATTTCTACGAAATTTCGAAATCCAATCTTCAGAGTTTATTAATAGTTTAACAACTGCCACTTAAATGGGTATCAAACTGACCGGCAGATTGTACTGAGTCTCATGGGAGTGAAATCCTAACTATTGAATTGGGGATTTCAACGAAATTTCGAAATCAAATTTTCAGAGTTTAATAATAGTTCAATAACTGCTACTTAAATGGGTATCAAACTGACCGGCAGATTGTACTGAGTCTCATGGGAGTGAAATCCTAACTATTGAATTGAGGATTTCAACGAAATTTCGAAATCCAATCTTCAGAGTTTATTAATAGTTTAACAACTGCTACTTAAAGAGGTATCAAACTGACCAGTAGATTGTACTCAGTCTCATAGAATTGAAACTGACTTACTACAATAAAATTTTACCTGGGTAATAATTTGATTTGGTTATCTATACTTCTCCCTCTCGAGTTTGTCTATCTCTCGCTCTTATCTCAAATCCAATTAAACATTACCCGCTACTAATTGGATAACTCATAAAGATGAGCCCTATTACTTGAGAGGGCTCCAAGTGCCAATTAGGGTGTGCGACAATAGGACACGTCTAATTGGGTTCCGCCTCCACTGGTAAACGCCCACCAGGTTAACTCGAATCATCCAGCGTCCTTCATTCGACAGCGTGGCTTCCCTACTGAGCTGACTGTGCTCCTCTTCGACACATATTCATCCGTCTACCTCTACTTATACTCCGAGCAAACGTCGAAAAAAGGCGACATCACAGTTAGTTGAAATAACGTAAGAACAGATTAGTCAAAATTCGATCTCCAGAATTCAATCTTCAGAGTTTATTAATAGTTTAATAACTGCTACTTAAAGGGGTATCAAACTGACCGGCAGATTGTACTGCATTTGATGGGAGTGAAATCCTAACTATTGAAATGAGGATTTCAACGAAATTT